>JBAMNC010000850.1:0-73554 GCA_037902135.1 Cetoscarus ocellatus | reverse complement strand
AAAAATAAGTTCCATACACTGATGGGGCAATTTTCAAAAAATTATGTATGTAGAGTTTGAAAAAAAGATTTTAAATTAAAGTGGTTAGAAGATGGAATATTGTGCACATATCATTATAAGTAGAGTATAAGTCCAACAAATAGAATAAAGTGAAATACTGAAGCTCAAAAACCTTCAAGTTAGATAAGCAGGAACTTCATTAATACTTTGCTCCAACATAACGAAAATGGAGAAAACGATGAAATGGTGTGAAGTTACTTTTTAAATAGAACTTTGCATGATAAAGAAAAATACAGAAATCACACTAGTAGGTTAAATACATCAGTAATGGCATTATGGGATGAGAAATTTGGCTGACTAATCAGGATCCTTGCAGAGGACATGGCCTCTCAAAGAATAGGTATTTTCTGTTTGTAGTTATTTCTCCGTTAGTCATTAATAACTGTTGAAAAAAATAAATAAACACATATCAACTGTGAAAAAACATGTATTAATTCATCCAATAAATCTTTTTAGGGTTTCGTTTTAACTGCAGCAAAGTGCCTAAGTATGCAACTTTACGTCAGTTATGAAAAAATCTTTGGTGAAAACAAGGTTACCTCCTGTTTGATATAATGGCAACAGAATGTGAGTCCTTGGCACACATACCTGGTTAATTTATTGTTCTTGAATACCAAATATTGCTGTCACACACCTCTGCACACTGTCTAATTTTCCTTAACATATTGGCAATGTTTTAGTGATGTGCTGTGGTGAAAAGTAAGGAAGAACATATTTATGGTCTTAATTTAATGCCTCCCCTGAGTCAGGTGTTTATATGGCTGTAGCGCTGATTTGGGTCAGGTGTCATAACTTCTATATAGGACTCAGAAAAGCTGACCACACCTCTGTTGACAGTTGTGTTGGCAGTGCAGTTCCAGTCTATGGCTCTGTTTGTGAAAGCTTCAGGTAGAAACAACACTAAAGCTATCTCTGTTTACACCTTTACTCTGATGGTGTGTCTCCAGCAAGCAGGTTCAGTGCAGTTTGTCCTGCTCTTTGTGATGATAAACTCTGTTGATGCTTGTGTTTCCAAAGTCAACTTTTACCCTCACATGACTGTAGTGTGTCTAGCTCCAGCGTCAGTTTTCAGACCGTCCACTTGGTAGTCCAACAGAAGGGTGCCAGTGAAGTAAGATGGTATGAGTTGAAACTGTGGTGTCTGTCCTATCTTTTGTGAGCTGTAATTCAAGTAAATGTGAGCTGAACCAGACTGATGTGGCTTGGTGAAAACCACTGACTGTTGAAAGAATTGAACAAGGCCATGAGACATCAGCTGTTTGCACTGAAGTAGTGTAAACGCCTTCTCACCCGAACTTTGGATCATTACAGACTGAGCCTTTGAGATGAGGCAGGACTTAAGGTGCTCTGGTGAAGCAGTTTGTTAAACCAGACTTTAGATGTATTTATTTTGGCCGTAAAATCATCTGTGTTCCCCACAGTCAAGTAACTTCCAGTTTTTCTGCAGCCAGCCTCAAGTGAGCACTCAAACACCTGCCGTTTTTGGCACCTCCGTATTGGCTTCATTTTTGCAATCCCCAATTCCAGTGAAGTTGGGATGCTGTGTAAAACTTGAATACAAACAGAATACTAGAATTGGGTAATCCTTCCCTACATATGTTTGATTGAATACACTACGAAGATGAGAAATTCAATGTTCAAACTGATAAACTTTACTCATTTTGATTTCAATGCCTGCAACACATTCCAAAAAAGCTGGGACAGTGGGAACAAAAGACTGGGAAAGCTGAGGAACGCTCAAAAACCACCTGTTCGGAACATTTCACAGGTGAACAGCTTAACTGGAAACAGGCGAGTGTCATGATTTGTTATGAAAAGAGCATCCCAAAAGGCTCAGTCATTCAGTAGTACGGATAGGGCGAGGTTCACCACTTTGCGTGTGTAAACTTTGTGAGCAAAAAGTCCAAAGGTTAAAAAGAATGCTTCTCAAAGTACAATTGCAAGGAACTTCAGGATTTCATCATCTACAGTCCATAGTTTCATAAAAAGATTCTGAGAATTCAGGGAAATCTCTTAATTCATCCCAAAGTGACAAGGCTGAAAACCAACACTGAATGCTAATGACCCTCTATTCCTCAGGAGGCACTGCATTAAAAACATAATTCTGTGAAGGATAGTATAACGTGGCCTTGAGGGACACTTCAGAAAACCATTTTCAGTTAGCACACTTTGTCTCTACATCTACAAATGCAAGTTATAACTGTACCAAACAAAGTGAGAGCCATACATCAACAACACCCTGAAATGCCTCAAGCTTCTCTGGGCCTGAGCTCATCTGAGATGGACTGACGCAAAGTGGAACAATGTGCTGTGGTCTGACGAGTCCACATTTGAAAACAGTTTTGGAAATCATGGACCTGTGTCCTCTGGCTAAAAAGGAAAAGGACCATCCAGACTTATCAGCTCAAAGACCAAAATCCAGCATCTGTGATGGTATGGGAGTATTTTAGTGCCCATGGCATGGGTAACTTGCACATCTGTGAAGGCAGCATTAATGCTGAAATGTACATACAAGTTTTGGAGCAACATGTGCCACCATCCAAGAGATGTCTTTTTCAGCAAGACAATGCCAAGACACATTTAGCATGTGTTAAAACAGCATTGCTTCACTGTAAAAGAGTGCAGATACTAGACTGACCTACTTGCAGTCCAGACATGTCTTCCACTGAAAACGTGTGACGCATTTTAAGGTGCAAAAAACAACAACAGAGAACCTTATACTGTTCAGCAACAGAAGTCATACAAGAAGCAAAAATGTGAAAGAATTCCACCAAAAAAGTTTCAACAATTCGTGCCCTCAGTTCACAAACACTTACTGAGTGTTGTTAAAAGAAAGACGATGTCCAGCAGTGGTAATCTTTCCTCTGTCCCAGCTTTTTGGAATGTGTTGCAGGTATCAAATCAAAATGAGTGCATATTTGCCAAAACAAACAAACAAACAAACAAACAAACAAAAAAACAATGAAGACTGACATGTGAACATGCAATATCTTTTCTTAGTTGTGTTTTCTGTTGAAGATAGACGGAAGAGGATTTGCAAATCATTGTAGTCTGTTTTTATTTACATTTTCCACAATGTCCCAACTTCATTGGAAGTAGGACTTGTTTATAAAGTAATTGACTTTGGAAATAGGCACAAGGTCAGGCATTTCAAAACGCATCAAAGAGTCCTGAGCTAACCCACCACACATGTTGGGAAAGCACTGTCAGTTATAAGTCTACCTGCTGAACTTCTAACTGGGCTTCCTATCATACTTTACTGTATTCCTCAACAGGAGTCACAAACTTTCTGTCCCTCTTATGAGCTCAGACATTTTTCAGTACTTTTTACTTTAAAATATTTAAACAGTAGACATAGAGACCATCAGATTAACCTGGAAAAGCCTGTTTGGGTTTGACACACGTTAGATTTCCTGCTGATATTCCATAAGTATCATTCCTCTGCTCTTATCTCCCTTTTCTCTGGAAGGGTTGAGGGCCAATCAAAAGAAAATAGACAGGGTCTGGAGTGCCCATGTTGCACAACAGACATGTGAGAATGGCTTTTGGCAGATGTTTAGGTTGATAAGCAAAGGGTGGAGCAAGAAAGAGTTGTAAACAAAGTACTCTGCTTACTCCACATGACTTTACAACCATTCAATAAAGTCATTATCAGCAGATTCATGTGTTTGGAAATGTGTGTTTATCATCCACAAAACTTAAAGTTGGACATAAATACAATCAAGTCTTTGATTTTCTTTTTCTTCTCTTCTTACTTAAATTAGGCCAGGTTAGAAAATCCTGTCCCCCTGTTTGCTGTAATACCTCAGATGAGCAGCAGGTGGAGAGGCAGGACAACATGATCTTTGCTCTGATTTTGTGCTTTCTGCTTTTCCACTTTGGTCACCCTGCCTTAGCTGTTGTTACAGATTATAAGGCATCTTGTGAAATAATGGAATATTTCCGAGCTGAGTCAGATGTTTGATTGCGTCCCACAGATGTTAGGAAATATCCTGCTCTTGGAGAAAATGTTTCCTGGTGTAAGGGAGACCAATGAAAATTACATCATATCATCAAAGTCATGGCTGCATGTCTTTGCAAGGTTAAAGATGGTCGGACAGCAAAGTACAGTCCTGAGTGGAGAGGAAAGGGTGGCAAACCTCAAAAAGTGGTATCCCTGCCTCAGCTGATGAACATTTCACACCAGTTTATGCATTTCAGAACAGGGGCAGAAAATCAAAACATTAAAGAAATGCTTACTCATCACTGAGGGGGCATTCATGATATTTTTCATTCATTTATAACCACAGTTATACATGCTTTATTAACAATTAATACTTTATTACCCTCCCCCTGGAGTAATGCTTTACAAAAAACAAGGAATAATTTCTAGTTGTGTTAATAAATGATCAATACATTTGATAAATGCTTTGTAAAGGGTTAGTCAAGTTATTATTGTTGTTTAACTAATGCTTACTAGTGAGCGGCATGGTGGCGTAGCATGTTGTGCATGTGCCGGTAAGAAACCTGCTGGTATGATCCCCGTGTTGGTCAATGCCTTTCTGTGTGGAGTTTGCATGTTCTCGCCATGCATACATCGACTATCTCCAGGCACTATAGCTTCCTCCCACAGAGCAAAATCTTGCTTGTTAGGTTATTTTGTGACAGTGATTTTCCCTTTGTTATGAATGTGATCGTGAATGGTTGCCTGTCTCTCTATTTGGTCCTGTGATTGGCTGGTGACTGGTCCGGGGTTAGCTTCTATAGGCTCCAAGCCCATCGCAACCTCAAAATGGATTAGAGGTATAGATAATGGATGGATAATGCTTAATAGTGTGCAATTTTTTTTTTAACAGTCTAAACTTTATTGATTTTCTTGACAAGACAAGGAAAGATCAACATAAAAGAGCGATCAAAACAAATACATTAGCGAAAATTGAAAAATCACAAATGTATAGCATGTATTAAAGTAAAGACGGACAAATAATAAAAGGAAAAAAAAAAGAACAGAAAAAAAAACACAAAATGAAATAAATATAAAAATCAAATCATATTGGATCATCACATCAAGGAAACTATGACCGTCAATATGTCAGGGTAGCAAGACTGGGAGAATAACCGTAAGGGGTCACAGGGTTGGTAAGACTGAAATAGGCTAAAAAAGGAAACCAGGTTGTGTAGAAACATTCAGGTTTTCCACGAGAACTGAATTTAAGTTTTTCTAGTTTAAGGCAGCTCAGTAAGTCTCTGACCCACTGGCTATAAGAAGGCAAACAGGAAAGTTTCCAGTTGAGCACTTCTAGCCAGCAGAGTGGCATAGGCTGCCAAGTCAGACTGAGAACATGTTAAAGGACTGCCCACTGGTATGATCCCAAAAACAGCTGTAAGGGGTCAAGGTGTGTGTAATTCACCTCCCAAACTCTATAAGTGTGCAGACACCCACAAGCTGTTCACTTATATTGTTAATGTATATCTCTGAAACATTATTTGTAGGGACAGCTGTGTTTTAAACTTCACTCTTTTTTCATTTTATAGAGGGATACTTATTCATTAGACCTCTGTTTTGACCGTTAGAGAAAGTAACCACTTCCTGTCAGTCTTACGGACAATTGAATTTCAACTTTTCATATTTTCTTGACAGTAGTGTCAAATCAGCAGCAGCCAAAGGATAAACGAGTCAAATTAAAATATTAAGAAGGGAGTGTGAGTAATGTCACATGGCCCTTTGAAACATTCGACATGGAAAATGCATGCAAAATTGGCACAAACAACTGTATGGAGCGAAACATCTGGATAAACAAGTGTTAAGATGTGAAAAGTTGCGGGTTCAATAGCATGCTTATATTTATTTATTTTTTTTAAGATAGCTAAGGCCTGAGGGAACCATATGCAGATGTGAAAAGGCTAGTTCATTGTTGATCTACATGTAGATTATGCAGGCCTTTCCACAGAAATAAGTGGGCCCCTGAGAGGACCAGTTAATGGCCCCCATGAAGTGTCATTTAATGAATTAATGTGTTGGAATTGCAGGTGAATTTGCAGTTGATCTGCACCCATGTATAGGCTGCAGTCCTGGAGGTGACTGGCCTGGTTTAAATGTGGCCTATGGCTTCACCCCATGTCTTGGCACTCTCTCCCCTGCTGACAACTCTATCCACTGTCCTGTCCTTTAATTACAGTCATAAAAAGCCCTAAAAATAAAATACGTGCTGAAAGAGACAATAATAACATCAACATGAGCATATTAGATGAGGACTGTTATTGCTGTGAACATTAACTTCCTGGGCAACAAAGAACCTCATATTTTTTGTTCTTTACAGAGTTTATTATAAGCAATGCAAAACAAATTCAAAACACTCCCACAGACTTCCAGTGGGCTTGCAGTTGAGGGAACCAGCAGGATGCTAACTTCTGTGTCTGCCTATGGTATGTTATGATGTCAGACTGGTAGATCTATTTGAGAGGGGCGGGGTAACAAGATGTTTTAGGAGCTACTAGCACCATAAACATTGGGAGAAGTCCCAATGCTGTTGACTTTGTGTCTTGTTCATAAAAGTGCTCTATTTTATGGAAGTGACATGTTTAATATATAAACCTCAAGTAAGAAGCATATGGGCTCTTCTACATTTTAGCCTTCCTACAACTTACGAAACTTTGAAGAAGTTTATAAAGGAAATCCCTCAGAGTGTTCCTTATATATAGGGCTCACAAGAATATTTAGACAGCCTGGCAAACAACCTATAGTAAGTGTGGAGGTACAAAACTGACAGAAAATGTTGTTTACAGAGTGTCTCTGGCCTTGTATAACCTCTCCAGACTGCATTTACCCTCTGCACTTTCCTCGCATAAAATGGACCGTAAATCGAGCTACAATCTATCATTTTTATCTTGAGCTGTCTCCGTGCCTTTTCTCTTCTCTTAACCCTATTCCCCACTCTGCCTCTCTTCTCCACACCATTCTTCTCTTTACCTCTGGAGTTCTTGTTGGATTGGAAACAAGTATTTTGCTAAATTAGAAAGTGTCACTCGAGTAGGAGGAGCAAAGCTGTGATGGAAATTGTGCTGCAATGCCACTTTCTCTAATTCAGTGCACCCAAAAAGACTTGGGTTTACTGAGTCAACAAATGACAAGTCTGCACTTTCAGCTTTTCATCCTGGTTGGATGGAGCAGCTCAGAAAAAGGACTTTTGAGACTTAGGCCAGCCCCCACAACTCTGAAATGGAGAAGGGGGGTAGATAATGGATGGATAATGCTTAATAGTGTGTAGTTAACCTTCCAAACTCTATAAGATTGCCAACATTCAAGCTGTTCACTTTTATTGTCAAGGTATATCTCTGGAACATCATTTTTAAGGACAGCTGTCTTTTAAAGCTCACTCTTTTTAAATTGATAGTAGGCTACTTTTTAATTCTGCCTTAAAGTGCAGTGTTTTTTTTCTCAGAACTCTTTCAGTGATATCATTAGACTGTTGTTTTGACAATTAGAGAGGGTAACAACTTCCTGTCAGTCTTATGGACAATTGAATTTCCACTTCTTCTACCTTTCAAATTCTTGTTGGATTGGAAACAAAACAAGTATTTTGCTTAATTAGAAAGTGCTGCTCTAGTAGGAGGAAACAAACCTGTGATGGGAAGTGAGTGTCGATGCTGCTTTCTCTAATTCAGTGCACCCAAAAAGAATTGGTTTTACTGAGCCAACAAATGTTAAGTCTGCACTCCCAGCTTTTCATACTGGTTTAAGGATGGAGCAGGTCAGGAAAATTACTTTTGAGACTCCTTTTGAACTCTATGTCTTGAGGGAATAAGAAAATAATTCATGAGAGTTCTCTTTTTGCTGCTGTGGAGAACCATACAATTATTATTCATAATGATATGCATGTCATGTGTCTTCCCGAGTACAGAGTCCCAAGTCCATGACAAGAAGATAGACACCATTCTTTCGACTGTGCGTGCAGTAACAAGGAAGAGAGGGCCAGAGCTTGCCCACCGCTAACTAGCTTAGCTCAAACACTGGAAGTCAATGGGTATCATTAGCCTGCCTCTGCCTGTAGTCATCAGATAAACTCTTCAGCAACTCTTAACGGTCCTGTGTGCTTGTTGTGACTCTTTTTTTTTTTACCATGTTATGTTACATTATCTATTTTTTAACTAAGATTAGCACTTTATATAATGTTCAAAAGAAATACATACAACACTAAACCACAGGGTGGATGCGCAAACCAAACCAAAACAATACAAGACAAAGCATGTCCACAAGTCTGTACCATACATCTTTTGAAAATTACAAAAAAGCTCATTTTAGTCTAAAAATACACTATATTGCCAATAGTATTCGCTCACACATCCAAATAATCAGAATCAGGTGTCCCAATCACTTCCATGGCCACAGGTGTATAAAATCAAGCACCTCTGCATGCAGACTGCTTTTACAAACATTTGTGAAAAAATGGGTCGCTCTCAGGAGCTCAGTGAATTCCAGCGTTGAACTGTGATAGGATGCCACCTGAGCAATAAGTCCAGTCGTGAAATTTCCTCGCTCCTAAATATTCCACAGTCAACTGTCGGCTGTATTATAAGAACATGGAAGTGTTTGGGAACGACAGCAACTCAGCCACGAAGCGGTAGGCCACGTAAACTGACGGAGCGGGGTCAGCGAATGCTGAGGTGCATACTGCGAAGAGGTCAGCAACTTTCTGCAGAATCAATCGCTACAGACCTCCAAACTTCATGTGGCCTTCAGATTAGCTCAAGAACAGTGCGCAGAGAGCTTCATGGAATGGGTTTCCATGGCCGAGCAGCTGCATCCAAGCCATACATCACCAAGTGCAATGAAAAGCGTTGGATGCAGTGGTGTAAAGCACGCTGCCACTGGACTCTAGAGCAGTGGAGACGCATTCTCTGGAGTGACAAATCGTGCTTCTCCATCTGGCAATCTGATGGATGAGTCTGGGTTTGGCGGTTGCCAGGAGAACGATACTTGTCGGACTGCATTGTGCCAAGTGTAAAGTTTGGTGGAGGGGGGATTATGGTGTGGGGTTGTTTTTCAGGAGCTGGGCTCGGCCCCTTAGTTCCAGTGAAAGTAACTCTGAATGCTTCAGCATACCAAGACATTTTGGACAATTTCATGCTCCCAACTTTGTGGGAACAGTTCGGAGCTGGCCCCTTCCTCTTCCAACATGTCTGTGCACCAGTGCACAAAGCAAAGTCCATAAAGACATGGATGACAGAGTCTGGTGTGGATGAACTTGACTGGCCTGCACAGAGTCCTGACCTCAACCCGATAGAACACCTTTGGGAAGAATTAGAGCAGAGACTGAGAGCCAGGCCTTCTCGTCCAACATCAGTGTGTGACCTCACAAATGCACTTCTGGAAGAATGGTCAAAAATTCCCATAAACACACTCCTAAACCTCATGGACAGCCTTCCCAGAAGAGTTGAAGCTGTTATAGCTGCAAAGGGCGGACCAACGTCATATTGAACCCTAGGTTAACTTAAGTGACATCCCACCCTTAGGAGTGGGATGTCACTTAAGTTCATGCGCGAGTCAAGGCAGGTGAGCGAATACTTTTGGCAATATAGTGTAGATAACAGGCTAATTCTTCCCATTGACTCTCAGTGTTTGAGCTAAGCTAATTAGTGGTGGGCGAGCTCTGCCTGTCACTTCCTTGTTGCTGGACGCACAATCGAAAGAATGTTGTCTATCTACTTGTCACGGACTCAGGAGTGAGGCAAGACATAAAAAAAAAAAAAATGGAAGAAATGTTGGCGTATGCCTTTAAGAGTCTCTTGCACATGAGGGGATATGATTTTAACACATATATGACAAAGAATGTGTGTTTGTGTACAAGCTTGTTGGATTTAAATGTATTTTGAAGGAGCTGTGCAATTAGCATCCATTTATATCTTCCTGTACCAACCTCGCCCTGCCTCCCTGCCCCTCATCTGGCGGTTATTTTTGGACTTGGAGGCGTAAGCGCTCCCACACAGTCTCCAAACCACCACTCAGTGTGTGTGTGTGTGTCTGTGTGTGTATGTTTGAGAGCCAATGTAGCAACGTTTCCAAGCAGCTCCTGAAATGTTCTCTCCAATTTAAAGTCAGTACAGTGCCTGTCTGCCACTTCTGCAACCTCACTCACTCACCGTCCTTTTAAATATTTCCCCCTCTGCAGACCTTTTTCAGTTCATGAGGGAGATGCAGAGCAGGGTTTGAGTTATAAGAAGGAAAGCTTCAAGAAAAGAACAGAAAGATGAGCTATGAAGAAGATAAGACGTGCCTAAATACAGACAGTATACCAGACATAAAGAAGAAAAAGACAACTGAAGTGAGAAAACAACAGATGAAGGATCAAAAGCAAAAGCAGACAAAGTGTGAGAGAGTAGATGTGAAAGAAGAGCAGGAAAGATGCAGCAATGAAAAGCTCTAAGAGGGCTGCTGTAGAATAAAAACACATCTAGTAGACAGAAATCAGACAACTGGCCGATTTCTTCAGGAGGTCATGAACATAAGAAAGAGCAAATTTAACCTACATCAGAGTGAACATGCTCACCCTGCCTGCTCAGCCTCTTCGTCACTGCCCTCAGAACATGCTCATTATAGATGGACCGCTCCCTCGCTGTGTAACCAAAGTCACTCTGTGATCACAAGGCTGACATATGGCAGCTTTCTAATTTGATCTACTCCACCCTTGTGAAGCTGCCGGTCTTACATCCAGGCTCTTCTTAAGCTACTGTTTAGGACCAAAAAGGGATTGCTGAGTCTTTTTATCCCGTGGATAAAAATACTGTGATGCCTGGCTCAACAAGGCATTTGATTTAGGACTCATGCAGGGGTCTGCCTCTTCCTATAACAAGTGAAACAGGGTGAACCCAAGGATACAGGGGAAAAATGTACGAATTTCTGGGTTTTATAGCTTTCTTGTCATGAATTGAAAGAAAAAGTTCTACACATGATACATTTTTTTATACATGAAAAAATGTATCATTACATTCATACATTTTAGGAGAACAGGGAGGATGTGTACCTGACACAAGATGGACTGTTCAATGTAGTTCACAAGTCCATCTGGGAAAGAGCCCATAGAAAGTGTTTGGCGAGGGCAGAACAAGTGTTGCCAGATTTTTCTAACAAAATAAGCAACCAGATCGATAAAAACAATCCCAAAACAAGAACCTCCAGCTGTTTGTGTGTTTTAATTTTCATCCACATTAAATTTCAATCTCACTGATATTTTTTCTTGTTTGGTTCTTTATTTGTTTATTCAACATCCTTGTGTTTGGAGGTGGAACATCCTTTTCTTTATACAGTGTTATAGGAAGGGGCTATTGTTATTTATAACTCTGTTATTGCTAAACAGTCTGTCTAACCTTGATTTTGAAACCAAAACAGACATAGTCAGGCTTTTATTTAAGTTTAATGTTGATCCTCTACAGCTTTGTTATGGTGGAAACAGTAATAGCTACATTAGAAATGAAATTAGTTCTGGCTATAAGGATGTTTTTTTTTGGTGGAAACATCATTTTTGCCCCTCTTCACAGTAAAATTTACAGATGTGTTTGTGGGAGAAAATAGTTTGGGTAACTTCTGAATTGAGTTTATATTGGTAGTAGAGTGTGCGTCATATCCCTCCCCATTTTTTTTTTAAATTGATATTTTGGTCAGACAAATACAAAGAAAAACCCGTAACATTATTACAGTTTCATAAGAGTAAAAAACATCGTGTCTTTTTCAGTATCTGTCCAGTCTTTTCTTTTTTCTTTTCCTTTTTCTTTACAAACCATAAAATAAAATAAAAATCTAAATGTAAAGGAGTCTACAGTCCAGCAACAACATAGAAAACAAGCCAGACCTACAACACAGAACATTAATCACAAAACAAAAAAACAAAAACACAACACCCTTTGAAGTCTACATAGTATCCAGATCCTGTATTTAAACCAAATAAAAAAATATGCAGAGGTAGGTAGTGTCATTCTTTCATATCCAGCAATTGAGCCTGGAATGGGCCCAATACTTCGTTAAACAGATCTTCCCTACCAAGCATATCCAGGAGATGATTGGACGATCATTCTGTCAATCACAGTCATTACAGACCAATCAGACTGTAGTAGACTAGCCTGAAATGTGTTCGTGAAAGACTTAATCATTGAAGTTAATGATTAAACAGCCAGAGAGCAGAGGAAGATGCTTTAATGTATGGAACTATTACTGTAAGACACTATGATAACAAACGGGAGCATAAAATTATGTTTTGCTGCAGGCAGAGCTTCTCTGTGGTAAACATAAACTGATTAGCCAACAAAAGCTAAATTAGCTGCAGACAATTAAAGCAGCTCTGCAATAATGACTTTATTATGATTATACACATTGTTCCTAAATGATTCATTATTTAGCTGTGGTAAAATGTGAATGATTAAAAACTCAAACTTGTGTAAATCTGTCACTCAAGAGCTGCTGAAGTGAATCTGAGCAGTCAGAGAAAAGACACCAAGTCTAAAACATGATGCTGTGCCCTGTGAGACCATCAATGTGCACTTTTTGTAGAAAAGGACAAAATACCTATCATTACAGTATAATGACAGACATGTAGGCTTTCAATAGGCCTGAATATCCTTAATCAGGCATATGGGGCACATATGTTGGGGAGCACTCTTTAGTGATCTACATCAGCTCTATGAAAACCCTTGTGTTACTCCAACCACAGGAAAACAACCTGACTGTATTTTTAATGTTATGGAGCGAGGAAAGGAGGCTTCATGAGGGTGTATGGCAAGTCCACAAAAAGCACATAGACTTTAGTTTGTGTGTTGATAAAAGTCAGGATAGAGGTTAATCCCAGTCATTTGAAACTTAAAAAACGCACCATGTTTTACAGAAAATAACCTTTTATATCAATAACCAGCTTTAAAATGCTACCCAATAGCTCTGATAGTAATGACTTTATTTAAGGATCACTTCTAAAAGCTATGGTTTACAAAGTGTTTGATAACAAACTAAAAAAAACCCCCATAAAACACAAGATCTTAAGCAGAAATAAAACAAACCAAGGGCAATAAAAACTCAATTTATGACCTGAAGAACCCATCTAAAGATGTGATAATGGTGTCAATTCACAGTGTGATACAGCTTTAGGGGAGCGTGGCACAGCGTGAGTTTCATGTACATACATAAGCAGACACTAACACAGCAGTGCAAACCCCCACTGGCTCTGCATGCTCCCCTCTCATCTATATTATGCCTCTGATGCTGCCTTCAGAAACAGGATAGAGATGGGGTCAACTGGTTTCCCATTGTGCCATGTTCACATTGACAGTAATAACTTTATTCAAGGATCACTTCTAAAAACAACAGTTTACAAACTGATAATAAAAAAAGACATAAAAAAGCACAAGGACACAAGCAGAAAGAAAACAAACCAAAGACAATAAAAAAACTCAATTTATAACACCAAGAACCCAGTTATTGTAATAAAAAAACATAAATAAATGAATAGAAAAAAGATGAAAAAATAAACAAGAAATAATAAAGATAAAAATGTTCTTTTTAATTTATAAAATAAATCTTTGATTACATATAAAATCATATAATGATTTATATAATACAAATATACATATAAATTGTTACTGTTATTGTTATAAGCTTTATCTTGATTATGGTTACATTTGGGATACGGCATTGATATATACATTGAAAAATTTTCCTGTATACATGATACAAAGTAGAATTCATGTTTCATATCACTGCATTATTTGTGTAGGCACCTGTCGGGTTTATTGTCTACAATTATATCATGGTATGGAAAGCTGTTAAAAAAGCAGATAAGACCTTTACATGCCACATATGATCAGTTTTCAGTAATTAAATAATTTCTCAGAGCAGCTGCATCAGTTTCCTGTTTTTTGATATGATGCTTAGATGTCCAAACACAAAAATGGGATGATTAAAAACTGGAGGTGCTTATAAAGATAGTTTCACATATGATTAAATCTAATTCAATCATAAGGTTCTGAATTAGTTCTAAGCATCCTATCATAAATACATTGTAGACCTACTTTAAATGCATTAACTTTAATATAAACTGAACTTTCAACTGTGAACCCGCGCCGTTTGTTTCTTCCGTGTAGCCTTTCTCTCCTCTCTCTTTGCTCCCTGAACAGGAAGTGTATCAATGAGAAGTGTATCTCATTAGCCATGCTGCTCAGACATTAGCTCTGCTGCTAACATGAAACATCACCAATACATGAGCTGTGTATCATGAACACATTTATAATGCGTTTTACTGTTTAATCACAGTTTACAGACTTTCAGTGCACAGCAGGCAGAAGCAGATCCTAAAATCAGCACCTTTTATAACAAAGGGAATGCACTGTGATTTGTGAACTGGTCTGATTAGACAATCGGTTTTTATTATGAAGATATTTACCCCCCTGTTTGAAGCCCTGATCAGAAGAGGGATACTGGTACTGGAGTTCATGTAAACACAGTTAACTATGAGAAGTGCTGGGTTTTCATGCACCAAGACTTGTTGTGAATGTAACAAACATCAACACTGACACTGCCATAGCTGTTTTCTTTCTTCTAAAAATTTGATGGGCGGCTTGGTCTGCATCTGTGACTGGGACTTGCCCACAGGAAGGCCCTCTCTTTGGCCTCTCCTGAGGGGCCAGGCTGATGTGCACCTCCTGTTGCTCGTATATATTCACATTTTTTTAGTGATACCACCAATCAAAATAAGGATTTTATGCCTTCATGTCTTTATGTTCATGCCGTATTCCTAATTAGAGATTAGCTGAAATAAAACAAATCCCTTTTGTGTTGCAAGATAATAACCTTCAGGGGCAGGAGCATCCCTCAACCCCACTCTTTCTGGCAGTCCTATAAATTCAGTCTTTATCTTCTCCTCCTTTTCTCTTGAATTCTGCACTCTACCTCCAATCATTTGTTTCTCTCTCCTTCTATCTGAAGGGCACTGAGGGGATATAGTGTGACAAAAAAGCTACTACAAGCTTCTCTAAGTCAAGACAACAGGAAGTTCTCCAACATCACTCAGTCAAAATCTTGATCCCAGCATTTCAAACTTATATATTGAGCAGCATCTTTGTCAGGAATGGGCAGCTTTGGCCATTACGAGAGCCACAGAGAAATCATCCTCATTGCAAGCGGACCAAATTAACACAGTTTGAACGTTACTTAAAGGGACAAGTATGCATAGCTTCCACAAAGAGTTGCCATATCAACATTGATATATATATATATATATATAAACTCAAATGTAATTACTTCATGCTTAATATAATGAGCTAAACACAGAATTCAAGCCAGTGTCAGCTACTTTTACAGATCACTAAAAGGTAACAAAAATGTATTTTACATATTTTTATCAGTTTTTTTCTGAGCAAATGCAGTGCACGGATTGTCCCTGGGGCAATTAAAATTGATTGTAGCTCTATTTCTTGGGAATGTTGTTTTTAACATTGGCATGGCAGATTTTGTCAGACTTTCCTCATGAACATGCATGTTTTGATATTTTAATCAGCCTTGCGGGTCACATAAAGGGAGTTAGAAGGCTGCATTTGACCCTCAGGTACCATCAAGCTGAGCAGTTTGATAGTGCTCTCTCTGGTTATCAGAAGGTTGCAGGTTTGAATCCAGCTCTGGCTGTCACATTGTGATGTGTCCTTGGGCAAAACACTTAAAGGGATACGCCAACATTTTTTTTGTTTTCATGTTTTGCCTCATTCCCAAGTCCATGACAAGCAGATAGACACTATTCTTTCGACTGTGCTTGCAGCAACAAGAAAGAAATGGCCAAAGCTTGCCCACTGCTAATTAGCTTAGCTCAGTCGAACACTTGGAGTCAGTGGGTAGTGTTAGCCTGCCTCTGCCTACAGTCATCAGATAAACTCCATCCTTAGAGAAGGGATTTCTGTATTGTTTTTAGCATTGATGGTAAAAACACACTTTAAGTTGACAGATTGTACACAGAATTGGATTTGAATAAAAATGTAAATGGCTGAACTTAAAACCCGGTAAAATTCTTGACTGTTTCTGCATGCAAGTGAATAAAGTGTCCTTTTCAAAACCTCGTCCTCTTTTCTGCTGTACGTAATTAAAACACAACCTTATCTGAGACAATATATTATGTGCACCCTCAGGATGTCTATCAACCTGCCAATCACAGACATTGTATTAAAAGCTAATTATGCCGTTTCTGCTTGTAACAATTATTGGGTCAGGTGCCACTTCTCTGCTCTGTGCCTCTTATTAACTTCCCATTGTGCAAAGAAGAAGAGCAACACATCCTTAAAGATTGAATTTGTTGTTTTGTTGGAGATGAGGGGGGGGAAATTAGATGGAGAGGCACAACATGGAACAAGACAAGCTGCATTTTCAGCCTAGATGAGCATACATGGTATGTGCATTTGCTCTCTTTATTGTCTTAATCCTGCTCCTCGTCTCTCTCATCCCACAGACTTCCCTTTTGTCATCCATTAGTCTCTCCTCTTCCATGTCTCTGCCCTTTTGCCTCCTTTCCTTGTCAACCTGTGCCCCTCTCTGTTCATTCATTTGTTCCCTCCTCTCACGTCCCCTTGCTGTCTCCTGCAGATTCACTTCTGGCTGTCTTTTCTCTCTCCACCATCCTTTCCCCCCTCTTGTATATCTGGGTTGCTGACTGAACTAGTTCATGCGTCGCTTGCTAGCTGATGGCGTCATTGTCCCTGTTTAATTTATGTTGTTTGACAGAAACAAGCTGTCTGTTGGACTCAGACTGGTTTTTAACAAAATCTTAGGAGCCTAACCCGAATTTAAAAAGGAAAATATTTTTTCCATACAATGCCATACTCTGTAGGATGAGTAAAATGGGACACTTGGAAACAAGGAAAGTTACATTTTGCTGTCAATATATTTGAGAGGTATACACAAAGTAGCCCTGAAACCAATGTATTCACAATAACACATTCATGCTTTTATAACCTCCCACCTGGACTACTGTAATGGAGACGTGTCTGGAGTACCCAACAAAACCCTGGACAGGCTTCAGTACGTCCAAAACTCTGCAGCTAGAGTCCTCACCCGCACTTGACCCTGGCAACACATCACTCCACCCTCATCCACCTCCACTGGCTCCCTATCAAGTCCCGCATCAACTACAAAATCCTCCTCCTCACATACAAATCTCTCCGTGCCCTGGCTCCTCTGTACCTTTCTGATCTCCATCCATACACACCATCCCGCAACCTTCGGTCTTCAGACACTGGCCTACTGTCCATATCACAAAACTAAACTCCGAACCTATGGAGACAGAGCCTTCAGTGCTGCAGCCCCCACCCTCTGGAGCACTCTGCCTGCAGACATCCGTAGCGCTCCATCTCTGGACATTTTCAAAAAACGTCTCAAGCACCACCTGTTCACCACAGCATACAGTCTTCATTAAACCACCCCTTACACTCATCCTACCCCCACATAGTTTGTCCATGTCTATGTGTTCTGTAAAGCGTCCTTGGGTTTCTATATAAATTTAAGATTTTATTATTATTATTAAAAGGAAGAAGAGCATCCATAGTGGGCATCGGGCAGGGTATCACGCACAAAGTGAAACTCGATTTGAGATTGCCAGTGTTGAATGTGCTGGTGGCACATTGTCATGGTGCATAGTGTTATGATATTGTTCATCAATTTTTTAACCCTTTATTTAGAGAATGTCAAAACTGACGGTGTCGATTTCATCCACAGATATAGATAATAAACAACTGTTAAGATGAGACACCTGGTCACTAACAATAGAAAAAATGTCCTTAAACATTTTGAAAGAAAAGAGTTTTGAAGATCATAAAATGCACAACATCTTAAACAAGTCATGAACCACATCAAATACTGTTTCTCTCATGCTTTATAGGCCAGCTTGCTTGAACTATATAGAAACTGTACATTTACATAAAGGCGCCATAATAAAGCTCTGCCTTTGCAGTGCCTCAAAGGGCTCACACTAATCTGAAGACATGATACTGGTGTCAATTCACAGTGTGATACAGCTTTAGGGGAGCGTGGCACAGCGTGAGTTTCATATAAGCAGACACCCACACAGTAGTGTAAACCCCCACTGGCTCTGCATGCTCCCCTCTCACCTATATTATGCCTGTGATGCTGCCTACAGAAACAGGATAGAGATGGGATCAACTGGTTTCCCATTATGCTGCTACGACTTTCACATTGGCAGTGAAGTACCAAAAAGGCACATACAGTATATTATGACATGAAATGGCACTGCAGATGATGCTTATGGTGCAGGAAGGATGCCACAATCACTCCACAGTTTCTCACTCTGGTTCTCGTCTGATTCAGGGGGTTGTGTAAAAATCAACAGCACACAGTCATCAGTAACGTAAAGTGCAACTGAAGTAATTCAAATCTTTATCTCAGGGGTTTAAGCCCTTTTAAACAACGTATTCATAATATGGAGTACATGTTCAGCATGAAAGTGGAGAATGTATTTATGTATGAATACCAATTATTAACAGCATGTTTGACTTTTCCTGCCACAAGAGAAATATTTACCATAAGGTTTTGTGCCAAAGGGATCTATTAATGTCAAAAGTAATGACAGCACAGGGCATCGTCTCTTAAATTGGATTTTTTCTTTATAAAACAAAATTTGAATCTAATTCATCTGAATTGTTTTCCCTTTACTTTGAATTATGTTAATGTTAAAAATAAAATGTTTCAATAATTACTTTAACAACACATTAATATGCCACTTCCAAAGTTTAGGAAGGTAATTAGGGTCAAATTGTTCAATACAGGGCTAAAATGATCCCCACTGGATTGTTTATGATGAATTTTATTATTTGGATATACTGTACCGACGATTTCCCCCCCCCCCGTGTTTAACATACCAGGTAATGTGTCTGACAATAAAGATGCTCTGTTTTGCCCCCCAAGACATGTTGTTTTTAAGAATAAATAAATAATGTGACTGACTTTCTTTATTGTGAATATTGCACGAGAGTGAACATTTTGGCCTAAAATGTAAAAAAACAAATTTATGAAAAAAGTTGAGAGGAATGATTTGTCAAATTTTGTGTCTCATTTTACAAATACTCACCCTACAACAATTTTTTACCCTGGTAAAATTTTACTTTGCAAACTCGCTAAAGGGCCCCGCTACTGTTGAGGGAGGCAGCTGCACTATTACATTAACAAACCAGTGAATCATAATGAGAGCATACACTGACTGCTGGCTCCGGCTAGTCCCAGTCAGCAGAACAGAAATGGGATAAGTAACAGTAACATTAGCATAACAATACAAATCTGCATAAAATAACCAAATACAGCCCGTGATAGATGGCCATCGTTACAGGAAAAGGAGTTGGACCACATTTGCCAATAACCCAATGTATTTTTCATCTCTCTCCTGTCCGTCAAAGCCCATTATCTTCTTCAGTCCAAATTTATCCTCGCGGATCCAGTCTCTGCTGAGTTTTCATCCATTCAGAGTGCCCACAGAGAAGAATACATTTAGGCTTAACCAAATTATAAAGCACCAAGCTCCAGATTTTGACATGAAGTTGTGTCCATAAAGAAACAAGATGTGTGTTTGTGTGCATGCATGTGTGTGTGTTGGTGGTACGAATCACAGTGAAAGGTCAGCACTGCTGGAGGGGTAACAAAACAGAAGAGACCAAAGTGATGAATTGCACTTAGGGACTATTTTCTGTGCAACACCTCAGGACAGGTTATATTGAACTGTGTGAATGTGCGTGCAGGGACAAAGACAGCGTCCAGGTTTGTGTACACATGTACAATATGTATCAATACCTAACAACAGACCCGCCCGAAGACAAGACAGGGGCGTCCCTAGACGTTAATAATGGAAGACAAAGCTTGTTTGATTGCTTGATCAGTAGCAACAACAATGGTCCCCTTGGCTTGTCATTGATTAGGATGCTCCTGAGGTCAAATACATTAAACGCCCTTTGCTCCTCCTTTTACTACTTTAATTTTACTTTTGCTGTATGGATAAACACAAAGTCCAAAATTAAGGGCCCAATTGAATTGGTGTCCACGCAATATTTACATCACAAGACTAAGGCTCACACTGTTTTTAGAACAGGTACATTCAACAAAAAATCAGAAAAAACAAAAGTCAGTTTTGGTTACTTTACTATAATGCTAAGTATAAAGCTTAATCCCTTAAAGCCTGTTGTATTATATTTGATACATACTTTAATGATACCTCTATCTAATCAATATGATCAACAAATTACAAAAAAAGATATCTGAGTACAATCAGATAAATGATAAAAATGTCCTCATATGGATTATCACTAGCCAAAAACACCTAATGTATCAAATAAGATACAAAAAATATGTATGTTACATTTTATGGAGATTTTGATTTTTTGGGATTTCAGTAGAAAGTGAAATAAACATTTCAGCCATGTCTTCAGCAATTTTCTGGCTATAATTTGTGTTTTCAGACTTTAAAGAGTTAAAAGTAAAATTTGGTTATCATTGCTTGCTTTTTTTTTTGTACGAATGTGCCCCTTTAGCATAGCCTGACACAGATGGACTGTTTCACATGTCTATATGATACATTTCATGAGTTAATCTGGGAAGCATCACAATGGTGTTTAATGGGAAGGGCAGAACATTCCCAAATATGGAAAAATGACTTCAGGAATGATCTTTGAGTTCACATTTATTGAAGGCCAGGGACTTGCGTTCACTTTCACTTTCAGCAAAACTAAACCCGGCTCATACTGCCTGTTACTCCCGGCTGGTCATTTTCTGACCAGAAGCAACTGCATCAGCTTGAAGCTTTGCAGTATGGATCTTCCTAATGACAGATGTAGAATCAGGCAAATCAAGCTGCTTTGCAAGCTCATCTTAAACAGGGCCCTGGGAGGCTTACCCTTTTCCTCACAGCAGCCTTGCTTTTGAAGCCGACCCCACAGAGATGTGTTGCTCAAGGAGCAGCCGCACCAAAAACACCCTCAGGGGAAAAACACAGGGAGTGCTTATAGTGAGGATCTGCATCTGCACACATGCAGGATAATAAAATCAGAGGGAAAAAAAGGCTGGAGCAAACACTATGCTCTCAGTCTTTGCTCACACACTGTGCGTGGAGTGGATTGTCACTCAGGTGTTTAAGCAAAGGCCTCTTCATCATGCATTCATAATACTGCCAAAAAAACTGCTGATGGCTCACTGAGTGCATCAATAGTCACCCACGCCAGCCTTTTTGCCTGTTTTCATCCCAATTTATGTCTGCTTTGGCTAATTTTGACATTGTCTTTCACTAAAAAGTCGAACATTTTTCAACTCTCATGCACACACAATAAACATTGGAAAACCGAGTGGTGCAGTGGCAGAGAAAAATGCCCCCCAGTTGCCCTGATGCATAGAAAAACACTGATATGGCGGGCGATGCTTTTCCTGGAGTGAGTCCCCGTGTAATAGCCTCCTTTGATGGCTGTCAGATTCTGACTGTTTTGATTGAGAACATTTACTAATATAAACAGAAAAACATTTCAACATTTGACTCAACAAGACCAAAATTTTATTTCAAATGCTCTTTTTTTCCCCAAAACTATAGGGCGCTGTTAGCTTCTTTGTTTTTGTCATGGTGAAAGCGAATGAGGATTTTGAGTTTTAGGACAGACTCCAGGCCTAACACTTAACCCCGCATTCATGCCCAGGTTGTAATATAGAGGATTGAATTGTTGGATATGTCTCTTCTGTTTTTAAGACTGAGTTTGGAACTTTGGTGGGCAGAGCAAAATTAATTTTGTGTGATGTATTATTTGTGGGTGTCTGACTGTGCTGGAAAGGGCTGTTTATTGCTATTGGTTTTAAATATGTGTATGTGTGTGTGTGTGTGTGTTTACTTAATTAGGTTTGCCAGCTTCTGCCAGTTGGAACTTTCCCCTCTGATGTCCCTCAACAAAAAAAAAACATGAAATTTTTCACTGTTTTTTTTTTTATTATTCCTGGAATCAAGCCCTGTGCTAAAAGGAAGAAATGCTCACAGAACTTGCATGTTTTTCCTGATTATCTTTACGAATGGACACATTATTTTATATTGATTTTTGATTTGAAACAAACTCAGAAAGAGTATAGCAAGACCATTATGAAACTACAAGATGGTGGTTTGACCTACACGTTGCTTTCATGCTTACGGCTAATATCTCGTGCTGTTACCTGATATTAAAGAGAATTTCTCTTGGTGTGACAAGATCAAGCTGTGGTAGTCATGTGTGTAACATTGTTTATTAAGAAAAACAATAAAAAATGATTACATTTAAGGACCACAGCTGTTTTTGTTGTTCTTGGTAACAGCTCTTAAGCAAATTTCCATTTTAAATGCACTAAGATGCTTTAAAATTCACAGGTGGGGCATTTCCAGATGCATTTTTTAATACAGGAAAAAGTCCTGTGTGCATGTTTTCACATTTCTATAGGCAATGAGCTGAAAACCTCAAAAATCCCACATGCTTTGAGACAAGTCATCTGAACCTGCTAAAATGCTATCTCACTTCTGCGTTTCAGGACTCAGTACTGCACCATAGAGATGCTTTTTCGCAAGTTTCAGGAGCAGGACCACACCTCAAACACGCCTCTTTCCCTGTTCCTTTAACTTCATAACCTGACCATTTCCTCCCTTTGTATGGGTCACATGATGCACCCCTTTCACCCCTTTATCTATCTCGTCTTTCGTCCTGTCCTTAGGGCCTTGAAAGTGGGGGTTCCTGCCCAGGAGCTATTAGATTCCCCAAGTAGTTTCCCAAAATCGTTATCGGGGAAATGATGATACATTTCACAATTCAATTTCATCTTCTAACATTAATAATAAATAATTGTTGAATTCATCTTTTGATGGTGTGGTCCTTGATAGTGAAAGGAGCAAAGTGACATCACTGCACAGTAGGGAGTCAAAACCCCCTCTCATTCATTTTCGTGTGTTTTTAGAGTTTTTGTGCTGAAGTGAGATGATTTTGTAAGATGAATGTAGGGGTGTTGGAATCTAGTGTCTTTGGGTGCCAGTAGTTCAGGCTGGAAGGACTTGGGTTGGGGACTGAAGAGTGGCCAGTTCAAGTCCCAACCAAACCATGTTTGGAAGTTGGTTTGGTAGCTGGAGAGGTGCCAGTTGACTTCCTGGGCACTGCCGAAGTGCCCTTAAGCAAGGCACTTGGCCCCAAGTGCTCGGAAGCGGCAACCCATCACTCTAACATCTCTCCATTAATGCATGATTGTAGCACCTGTTTGTGTGTGTGTATTTCAGCCTATGAGTGTGTACAACAGACTGTTAAGTATTGATTCCTCGTGAGGGTTTAATAAAGTATGTCTTCTTCTTCTTCTTCTTCTTCTTCTTCTTCTTCTTCTTTCACATCCTGTTTTAGCCCCCCTAGATGGAGAAATACAGCAAAACACATGAAACAACTCTCTGTTACAAAGCTCAAACACCAAAACATGTTTATCACATTTGCCAAGACGTAGATTCAGATTTGGGTGTAGCTGCATGTGTATTGCGTGTGGTTACTGTGTGCTGTTTAATGCAGGCAGCAACGAATGTAGCATCCTGAATATTTTTACTTTAAGAGAGAAATGGTGTAATCTGGCTGCTTAGCAAAACAAGTGCAACAGAATCACAGGCTGTGTTCATGCTGCTGAACGGACACACTGTCTTAAGGGGTAATAAACATGTACACACCATACATCTGATGTTTTCATTGTGGTAACAGGGATACTGTGGCTGTTTTGTAATCTATCAAGATAGGTTAATACAGTATTACCACTCTTGACACACTCACATACAGTGAATCAAACATACAATTGCTTTTATGTGTGTACGTGAGAGGGGCAGCAGTGTCAGAAAAGGCCAGAATGATTTGGGACCTGCACAGCCTCTCATAACCTTGTAAATATGGATATTTTCTTCACCGCAGAGCAACAAAAATACACATGCAAACTGTGGTTGTTCTCACATTTATGGTGGCAGCTGTAAAGAGTTCACTTCCTCATTTGAGTGAACTAGTGCAACTTCTACTTTAAAACTTCAGGTTAAATGATGCAATATTGACATACAGATAGAAATCAAATTAGTTCTTGTTTGTTTCATTCAGTTTCAGATAACACATCACTTCAGCTTTCTGTATCTGGCATCATCTGGCCTTTAGAGAGCATTTTGGGTTCAACATTTTTATGAATTACAATGAGATTAGGCAGGAAGCATTCTGGTATTCTGGTAATGTGTGCCTGAAGTGTGTGTGTATGTGTATGTCCTGTGGACCTGATTGGTTTCAACCTTCTGATTAATCAGCAGCTCCATTTCAATGCAGATCAATAACCCAGCAGGCTAATGGAGGTGGTCTACGTCTCATTTGAATCTCTTGTGTGCTTGTGTGGGTGTGTGTTTACATGTGCAAAATGAAGCATGAAAGCATTCTGGTGAAAATGTATTAACTACATGTATGTTTTAGTGTATAGAAAGTGATAGAAGCTGCTTTTTATTTAATGTTTGAGTGTTTGGTAAGCACTTAGCTATCAGCCTGTGTTGTGGGTGTAGACAAGCTAACAGCTGGAACACTACAGAATGATGCTGCGGTGCACTCTAACAGCCATTAGCGCTGTAATAACCTGGAGTGGACAGAAACAATCAACCAGTGGGGGTGGTCGCCGATGGGTTGCGTGTGGTTCCATGTGCCGGGCATTACTGTGCAGGGAGCCAAGAATGTAGCATCCTGCATATTTTAGCTGGTGCAAAAGAGAGAAACGATGTAATCTGGCTGCTAGGCTTGTCATTTCCCTTTCAAATTATCAAGGCTCATTTGCTCACAATCCTCCTCATCATCATTTAGTAGTGTTTTCACAGCTCCCCCATGGACCGTACTCAGCATGACTTACAATTGGTTCAGTGGGCCGACACATTGAGTGTGAGGCAGCTCATGAATAATCAGGAACCGACGGAGCCTCATAAGGTTAGAGATAAAGCAGAATGGCTTGATTAGTGGGCTTCACTCTAATCACATTCAATATTTGAGCTGGCTGCAAAATGGGATTTGGGGGATCTGGCCTCCATCAGCTTTTATTTACTGACGGTAATGTAAACACATGAGCTCCTTTCCGGAGATGCTGTGCTACAAACTAACACCAGTCTGTGAAAGACCATGTGGGCAAACTTTGACTCAATGTTTTTATACATGCACGTAAATCATTGCAATTTTTAAAGCAGACTGTTTTTCTCTCATGGATGCTAAACTAAATGGTCAATTATTCAATCTTAGACTATAACCTGTTAATATCTCCCAGTGAAGTGAAAACTGCATGATTCAAAAATTACTTGATAAGGTCATTTTTTTGTGGCTTATCGATAAATTCCAGACTTCGTATGCTTGGAAAAAAACATTATTAGGTGTTTTTATCTTTACCAAATGGCCCCATTGCAGGTCATACTCCCAGAAACAAGAAAAACACACACACACACAATTAAAGATTGACATGCAACCCAGAGTTACATTTATAATATTTGTATAAATACTAACGAACTGAACTGATAGTTATGGTCACAGATAATAAAAAAGGCTGTCCAAGGTGTTTTATGTCTGCAAAAAACAACATAGTCAAGGATTCCTGCAGGGAAAATCAGAAAATAAGTTGTCTAATGTACAGTTAGCAGGTCTATCATAAATGTAAACCCGCATGATGTCGTCAGTTTTAATGATATATTACTGGCCTGTTTCTGACCCTGTGCTTTCCATACTCTAAATTTAGACCAAACTACTAAGTAGCACAACACCAGACCTGACTCTCTGATTGGTTTGATCTATGTTATACCCAAAACACAGCTATGTATAATCAAGGCACAAAATCTGTCCTCTTTGCACCCTGCATGTGGTTTTTCATCAGAATTTCCGTTGTCAAAATTGCGAAATATGGGCCTACAGGCATTTTTAACACTGGGCTTCACACCATCAAAGTAGGATCCATTACGGTGTTGGTACTCTCAGTAGGTGAGAGAATACCCGAAGCTGTTTTGCTAAACTTGGCTTCTGGCAACAGCTTGACTAATAAATTTATCTTTCCATCAAGTGGTCTAGTTTGGATCAATACTGTTCGGTACAGTAAACCCTGATCTCACTTGAGTTTCCACAATTGGCTGTACCCTTATGTAAGGGCTTGGGGGTAAGACAAAAGATGACAGTAACATCAGCTGCATAATTGTGTAACAACACAGCAGCCTGTCACAGTGCAGTATTTTAAGCAGAGCAAAACACAGCAGTGTGACATTCAGGGATTTATGATAGTTCCTCTTGGTGTGTGGCTGTTTATCACAACAAAGAAATCAAGCTTTGTTTGAGAGAAGGCTACAAGGAGAACTATGGATGAAAAATACAACAAAGATTGGGAAACAATATTTGGGACCTTGGGAGAGAAAATGACAAGTGTTTTGACCAATCAAAGACTGGCCAAAGTTTTCAGCTCAACCCGAGATTAGATTTATCCTTGCACTGCAGCTGGATCTGCCTGATTCAATGTCTATAATCAGGTAGATCTTGCAAAGCTCCAGAGTGACATGGCCCAATCATCATCATCATTTACAGGAAGCGGTGGAAGCTACGGGTGAGTTGACATCATGAAGTGGCTGCTAAAACAGAGATTAGCATAGACGCTTATAGCTTCAGTTGCAGTTTTATCATATCTTGACCGCATTTCTTTAAAATGAAAAAAATGCAACAGCACTGGAAGTTTCTCAATAGAGAGGATATTTTGCTCCACTTCTGACATGTTTTACGAAGTGACTCACGTTTTGTCCTTTACTGTGTGGCAGTAGTGCCTGCCTACTAGGTTGTCTGATTGAATGAATGTGATTGACAGAACAATCATCCAGTCACCCGCCAGACAGACTTTTGAAAGGTTCTGCTTTTTCCAGACACCTTCTATGGGCTCTCTCCCAGATGGACTAGTGAAATATATTGAACAGTCTATCTGGTGTGTCAGGTTAGGTTAGACTGGCACCCCAACAGACAAAGACTTGGACGGTGTGGAAAACATTTTAAGGTACCTTTTCCAACATTTGACCTTGGAAACATCAATAACTACATCCTCTTCTTGGTCAAACTAAACCAGACTACAGAAATGCATGTGAGTGGTGCCATGTGTCTCTTTAACTTGAAGACAGAAATAATAATGAGTGCATTATTTAAAAGCAAAAAGAATCATAATAACAGTTTCCATAATAAAAGAATGCTGATTCAACAGGAATTACATGTCAAATTCTGAACATAATACACCAGAAAGTGTGTTATATTGTATCCTTCTGTTTGGCACATTGAACAGAGCCAATATAAAAGCTTATATTGACAAAAATAGAATGAGGAAATGGACCAGGGGCCAGATTGGTGGGAAAAAGACCAAGCCTAGTTTAGACTTGCTTTTATGACGTGCCAACAGTTTGTCTGCCAAAATCTGTGGAATACATGACAGAGGGCGACGTGCATTGTTCATCCTGGGAGCCATTTCAAAGGAAGCTTCAAAAGTCCAGCTGGTTCAGAAGTGTCTCAACAGATAAATGAAAGGCAGGTGTCACAGCCTGTGGTGTATTACTAAATACCCCCCTTCATTTTTCTCGTCTTTGATGGTCCCTCAGGGACTGAGGTTACATAAAATTTGGATCTCAAATGTGCGTGCGTGCTTAAGAGACTGTTGCTGTCTTGGCACAAGCTACAGAGCATGAAGTCAAACTTTGTTTGACCTTGGTTGATTTAAATACAGTTGATCTAAAGTGACAATCTGCTGAGTGTTGAAAAAAACACTCATTATTAAAGGGGGAAATGATGATAAATTATGTTTATTAAAGTTAAAGTCTCTGCATTGGCTTCCTGTATCTTTTAGAATTGATTTTAAGATTCTTTTATTAGATTATAAATCTCTTAATGGTCTTGGTCCTTCATATTTATCGGATTTGATTTCACTTTATGAGCCCAGTAGAGCCCTCAGGTCTTCAGGTACTGGTCTTTTAACTGTACCCAAAGTTAGAACTAAAACATACGGTGAAGCCTCTTTTGGTTATTACGGCCCCTGCCTGTGAAAGAGTACCTAAAGACCTGAGGGCAGCACCTACTGTTCTTATTTTTAAAAGCAAAGTCAAGACCTACCTTTTTAGTCTAGCTTTTAGCTGATTATAGTTATTATTATTCTTATTACCTTTTTATTTATTTTTAATCCTCTTAATCTGTTTTATTTCTATATTTCAGTTAAGATTTATTATCTGGATTTTATTCTCTGTTAACTGCTTTTCTTTTTACCACCCTACTAGCTGATTTTATTAGACATATGGTTTTAGGTTATTTCATTTTACCATATTATTTATTTAATGTTTATTTATTATGTTAGTTCATTTATTTATTTACCTTCCTTTCCCTATAGTATTTTTATCTAATCTCTTATGATTTTTAATTATAATTTAAGTATTATCACTCATACTGACTGATATTGAGGAAAAATAAAGTGCTCAAAAATTTTCACCCAATCGTACATTTGATCCAACATTGTTTCGTGGCTCATTTTTTTTTTCCATAAAACTCACACTCATAAAATAACTCAGCCCTTTATTAAAAATACCTGAGATAACCCAACTTCAAAAACACTGAACTATCTCTTTAACACATTGGTCACAAGGATTTTCATCTTCCTCTGGTTGTGTTGGTATAATGAACTTCAGTATTATAACAATGAATAAATCTTTGCTTGGTACATCCTCATGTAAGCATTCCTTTTCAAATATGCAATAAAAGATGTAATTAATCCTTTGTGGCTTTTAAATGTAGGTATTTTTTTGTCATTTTTCAAAGCTATAAATTCAAAAGCACTAAGTAATATATCACTATTACTGTTTTTTTAATAGGCTGCTTATTTTTGAAGGAACCTGCTCTTATGTTTTGTGTGCCTGTTGTTGTCTGTGAGAAACTCAAAAATAGATCACAGAGTTGCTAAAAAGAGACATGCCTATCTTTTTGTATTTTTTCCTCATTTCTCAAAAGCATAACTAAAGCATCAGCAGCAAGTGAGTTTAGAGGGCAGAGGGAGTTCAGTGTTCACCTTGAAAGAATCTCTAATTAAAGCCAGTTTTACTTGCTCAGAATGATAAAGATGGTGATGCCTGAAATCACTAAAATAGAAACAGTTTGGGCAGGGAGATCTTCATAAATTGTGTTTTGTGTAAACTGTATTTTTTCCATGCCCATTCTTCTCTGATTATACGGTGTTGATTACTGCTCAATACACCACAGTTATTAAGCCAAAGCTAAAGAACAAACTAAATGTTTTATGAAGAATAGCGATTACCCCCCAGGGCAGAAAAGCTTCATATTAATGCTCTCAAAGGCGCCTGTGGGAAAAACGTTATGTTTTCAGTTACACGATGGCATGAAGACAGAAGGCTCTGCTTACTCCCCCATTGCCATAGAAACGGGGTGGAAGTGAAGCTTTTTCTGAAGGTATCAATGAGGTTTCTTGCCAATATGGTGGTGATGCAGGCAGACACAGTCGGAGGCGATGGGGGAGGGTTAACAGGCGCTGAATGTGCGAGGCTTTGATGTTGTGCCGTCAGGGGGGAACACAGCGGAGTTAGGGAGCGAGACATGGATTGTGTTTGACTTGAAGTAACATTCTTAGGTCTATCTTTATCAAGGGATTTTTTTTTTTACCCATGATTGAACTTCTGTGCCATGTTTCTGTAATCAGTGTGTTTCTGTATTGTGTGATTGTAATGAAGGTGCCGCGACAATGGGCTCTTTAATTGGACATGTTTTATTTTCTGGCAAAGAAAACAAGAGATAAAGACCATCATGTTCGGTCCCAGCTGCTCCCAGATTTTCTCTCACTTGATCTATCCATGGAATAAGATGTATAACACACAAAACTAAAACCTACAGCCAAGTGGTTTAATGCTTCAGCAACTGATAAACAGTGAAAACACAGTTGTAAGACAAGATGGACAATAGAGTGGTGTTTGCAGAGGTGGGATTTGTTAAAATCTTAAAGGCTGAGGATTAACATGGTGCCAGTTAGCTTAGCCTTTGACTTACAGCTCCAAAATGTCATACGTTTATTGTCAGGTCAAAGAGGTTATCAGAGAATCCTCAAGGACTTCTTGTGATATCAAGAAAGGACAGAGTGACATTTGACCTTATCCTTCCAAAATCGGATGAGTTCATGCTTGAGCTGAAGAAGATATTTTCTCAAAATGTGAAGAGGATCTCTCCAAGCAGTTTTGAGGAAGGAAAAACGTAATGCCCTGTGACCTTTGATCTATGACCTATAAAATGGAAATACTTCATCTTTCAGCCAAAGACGACGTAGCTGTATGTGCAAAGATTTACAGAAATTCCTCTTTGATTCCCTGAGATGCTGAGTTCAAAAGCAAAGACTGAAAAGGACACTGTTACCTTTGACCCCATGACCTGCACAATCTAACTTTTTCATGATTAAGTCGTGGTGGACATTGGTGCAAAGTTTGATGTGATTCCCTTAAAGGTGCAGTGTGTAGAATTTGGCAGCATTTCACCGAACAGAAAAGGTCAATATAGGATTTAATGTTTCTATTTGTATGTAAAGTCCGTCAAAATAAGAGTACAATCATCCCCATAAAATGTTTGTTTTATTTTTATTTAGTTAGAAAAAGCTTCAAAAAATTTATATTACCACGGGCCACGTTCATATAGGCCGACATAATGATCCACCATGTTGTCTATGGGTGGATTTTAGGGACAAAAAGAACGAAACGCGAATCTGTCCGCCGGTTCTGAAATCTACCTGGAATGCAGGCGAAGAAGAGGAGAGAGGACAACAACTGACCTATAATCTATAAAAATAATGGTTACAAACCTTGTCACTTTAGTAAATGATGCCGTGTTCACGATCCCTTTTGGTCTTCACAGGCTTCCGTTGCTCAGTGATCTGACGTTTTGGTTACGGTTGGGCTCATTCTGGAATCTGAATGATAGATGTTGCTCAGATGCCAAATTCTGCACACTGCGCCTTTAAAGCTTAATGTCCATCTATGTGTGTGCATGGTCAGACAAAGTTGGCAATTTTTGTACTTATAAATAATGGAACTGGATATCCATTTAACCCTGTTACATATCTATCAAACACATGCAAATACATATTCTGATTAGGGTTTAATGTCAATCAATGAACCAATTAATTTTATTTGTATAGCTTCAAATCATAACAAGTGTTATATCTCTGAAGTTTTTTTATCAGGCATTGTAATAATAATGGGATGGGGCCAAAAGAAAGGCCAAATATTTGTGATTGTTATAATTGAAGCTTTGTAGGTCCACAGCAGCAGGCCATCCACACCAATGATCCCAGGCTGCCTAGAAGAGAAGAACCAGAGACGAGCACAAGTGCAAACAAAAAGGGTCAAGGGGATATATATAGAGAGAGAACGTTAGAGAGACAAAGAGGGAGGAACTCAGTGTGCCAAGTCAGTGCCAGCCTAAGCCTATTGCAGCTAGCACCAAATCATAACAAATGTCATCTCAAGGCACTTTACAATATAGCAGTTGAAGCCATACTCTTTTGCGTATATACATGTAAACACATATACTTATAAAAACACACATCTAGGCATATATTCATATATGACATACATCCAAGCCTAAAATGAATCCACCATAAGTACAGTACTATGACACAATAGATGGTTTACAGTAACAGTGGCAAGAACAAAACCTGTTTAGCAGTTTAAAACCTTGGAGCTTAACCAGACTCATGCTGAACAGCCATCTACTGAAGCCGTGTTGGGGGTTTGAGTGGGCGAAGGAAGGGAGGTGGGCAGAGACAAAGGGACGAAAATAAGAACTGATGGAAGTGGCGACTTCATAGACACCATAAGTCTACCCCCGCCACAAATGTCTCTACTGAATTAAAATTTATCAGGGGTTAGCCCCTTGAGACCTTTTGTTTCCAAGAGGGTCTGTATGAGGTTGTAAAGGAAGCTATTGTGGTGGTAAAATAAATAACTACCATAGATAGCGATAGAGATTGTTCCAGCATCAAAATGTAATACAGCAGAATATAGTTGAACTGCAATTAAATTGGGTTCAATTGTTCAATCAATTTTGTTGATGGTTGGAAAGGGGGCAAATCATGATAGCGACACATTTATGGATGCCCGGACCATGAATTTGTCCTTATCATATTTGTCTCTATTGAGTTGAAAGTTATTCAAGGTTAGCCCCTTGAAAACAATATTTCATTTTCAAGAGGGTCTTCTTCTTTATATGGACTGTTATTAAGGAAGTTAATGAAAAAGGACACTGGATAGAAAGATTTCTCTAATATTAACATTAACAGCCAAAATGATTATAAAGTGGAGAGGACTTATTAATGCTGGAACATCTAGTTGGACAGCAATTAAATTGGGTTAAATTGACTTGAAAAATAGAATTTATGTTAAATCTCATAATTTCTGCTGATGGTTGATGTAGGATAAAGCACTTGGAGTCAAGGAAGTCCACAGCAGCAGGTCATCCATGTTGGTAGTCATGCTAGGCTACTGGAATATATGTGTGATATTTGCAGGTATGTCTGTTGTATTACATCTTTTCCTCTTATCAATAAGGCTCACTCCTCAGGGGAACATGAAAATATTCATCAATCCCTTAAACAGTATAAAAACATTTGTGAATACAGGACTTTCACATTTTCAGGAAACATTTTTGTGTTGTTGTTTTTTTTCTTTTTTCCTTTTCTTTAGCTGGAAAACATTTTTTTTTTCTTTAAAATCAATTTCAGCCTTCTCCACATCTACATCTTGTTTTAAATTATTGACTTTGGAGCACACCATTGTCCTCTGAATCTCAATCTCTTCACACAATAGGTGTACTGCCTGTCCCATTTGGTGTTACTGGTGGCTGGAGCCAATTCCCACTGACATCAGTTAAGAGGCAGGGTAAACCATTACCAGAATGACAATCAATCACAGCACTGACATATAGAGACAAACAGCCAGTCACTCACTCACACCTACAGGCAAATAGGAATCACCAAGTGACCTCATTAGACTGTGAGAGGAGGCTGTTATACCCAGAGGGAACTCATGCATGCACATTGAGAGCATGAAAACTCTACAAGCAGGGTCAACGTATGAAGGAGATATGGAGGATTGTGAGAGACCATGGCTGAAAATACAGTAATATTAGAAATACAGTTTTCTTCTATATAATATATTTTACTTTTATGACGGGAGATAGATGACTTTCTTTACTCTGCACTGATAAGGGTGAGAGTTTGTCATTTGAATTCTTGCGAAAATTAAATAATTGATGCTGTATTTGTTGAAGACAAGCACAGTCTCGTGTGATAATCCGTTAAAAAAACTTAAATCAACACACACACAGCGACCACCATAATTGTTTAGTAGTGGACCAGATTTTTTTTTTAACACATATATTTATTGAATTTACTTTTAACCTTCCTCCTGTGTTAGGGTCGGTACCGACCTGTTTTAGGTTTTAAATGCATAAAAGAACCACGTAATATTTGTTTATTGCATCAAAGCTTTATGACTTTGTCAGGAACCTCTATTTAAGCAAGAAAGAAAAGAAAATATGAAGCAATAAATTATAAGTGCTCTGTTGAAATAATGTCATCTGTGTTGTTAGGGTCGGTTTTGACCCAGTTATAAAAATAAGATCATAAAGCAATATTTAGAGGCAAAACTGAAATCATGGTCCATCTGTAAAGATAAAAGTTCACAAAATTTATGTTCATTAAGTTCTCTCGCTAAAAAATACTGTTTTGCCTTTTTCTTTAAGTAAATATATATAGGTCAAAATTGACCCATCACACCATAGATGTTACTATAGTTAATAATATTAGAATCAAAAAATGTATATACATATACCTCTACAATGTGTTCTAACATCCCTAGTAATGGTGAGGTAACAATACAACCTCTTATTTTTTTATATGATTCTCTTGAGGTTCATTTTACATTTTTTTAAATTGAAATCAAGGGGTATTCAGAGAAAGAAAGGCCCAAAGACCCACACCAAAAGATATGAAACCAATATTTTTATGGAAAATGTAGCCTGACAGGGTACCCAAGAGATAAGGGAAAAAACGGAACGACAGATAATTGTTTTTAGTGTAATTTACAGCTGATTTAAGGCACGGGTCAAAACAGACTCTAGCGTGGAGCGTGTATAGAGAAAGCTAACACAGTAGGGTTAAATCATTACATCTCTTTTCCAGTATAAATTGGTAGCAACGTGGGCTCCCTTGAACAACGTAACCCTCCCTCCCTCCTCCCAACCACCTATGAATTGTCAGACAGCATTGATGATAAACTACAAAACAATAATTGTTGACAAATGATACTATCAATTATGAAAGTAAATTAATTTTCTACGTCCATGTGGGTAAATGTATGATACATATCTACATATCATTAAAATAAACAACAACAACAACAACAACAACATAAAAATACATTGAGAGGAAATAAGGTGTGTGTGTGTGGGGGGTCTCACTTTGTAAGTTTTATAGTTTAATTTGATGGGATATCAGGTCTTGATTCCAAAAATTTGAGGAACGAATCCCATGTCTTAGTGGACCAGATATGACATTAAATCAATCCTGAGCAAAAGCCCAGTTTACTTTAGCTTGAGTCGCTCTAGGTAGAGATTACAGCTTCCTGCTGTTTTTAAAATGAGACTCATTCCCAAAGATGAAACTCTCAGTGTGGTCTGTTTGGTATGTATGAGGCGCTGCTTTTGATTGCCACTGATTTATGACAGTCTGAGTGTTCACAGACAACACAACAAATTTATGTTTATGACATTTTACAGGATTCTCTGCAAAAATAAAAATACTTAATACATTCTGTTTTTGTTAAAATGTTCAAAACAAGAGATAAAACAGAATGCTTTATCAATGTAATGACTCTGAGGAAGAATATTTCCTCATCTCCAAACTCGGCGCAGTTATTCATTAATAAAGTGCTTTAATATTACATGCACAACTGTTCACATAATCCGGCGCTCTGTTCATTCCCAGACTTTAGTCTCAGCAGGAGCTATAATAGAATTTGTGTGGGTGCTCCATGTGTTGGCATCTGTATGACCAAACACGTGCCTGCATGTTCTTTCATGCATATTTTGTCATTTTTATGTGCATGTGTGCGCAAATGTGCTTTTTGTCCAGCTATAAATTTGCTTTCATGCGTTTAGCTGGAATGAATTTGGACAGGGATGGCTGTGTGTTCTCTAAGCGTATGTTAAAGTTTGGTTTGTGTGTGTGTGTGTGTGTGTGTTTGTGTGTGTGATATCCCCTCGGGGTGTGAATTAGCTTGCAGTGTAAAGGCCATGCTTCATGCTGAGACAGAACTCTGATCAACTGTGTCGAGAAGACAGATAATGTAAAACTACTCCTCTCCTCCTGCTCATTATTTACACTGAGTCCTGCTGCCCCTCCTTCTCCCTCTCCAAAACAAAGCCCACCTCACAGCTTCCATCTGTCCTTTGCTCCCCCTGCTCTGTTGCTTCTTTACTTTTTGCCCACCTCTCTGATGGTTCTCTCTGTCCTTCACCTCCTCATCCATCTCTTTCCTCTTGCTGTAATTGGAGGCTTCTCCTCTGCAGAGTGCTGAAATGAGGCTGAAAAGCAGCAACCAAAAAGAAACAACAGGCTATCTTTTATTCATGCTAAAATTTCTTCTTTGAACATTACTTATGTTTAAGGTCTCCAACATACTCCTAACTTGACACAGGTAGACCATTCAATATATTGTATTTTACTAGTCCATCTGGGAAAGAGCCCATTGAAAATGTTTGGGGAGGACTGAACTGGTCAGAAGCATATCCGTCAGGTGATTGGACGATTGCTTCGTCAATCAACATTTATTATGGACCAATCAGATAATGTCGTAGACACTACAGATTGTGTGCCACTTCATAAAGCAAACATTTTCTTACTACAGAGAGGTTTGTAGTGTCCATATTTGTTTTTCCTTTTAATAAAGAAGTGCGGTCGCCATCTGATAAAACTGCTACTGAAGCTGTTAGCATCGATGCTAATTTCTGTATATGCAGTCACTTCCTGTTGTCATCTTGCTTGTAGCTCGTTCCTCTTTCTGCTCTGATTGGACCGTGCTGCTTTGGGCTGATCAAAGTCGTAGATTGGAGCAAAACTGTATTTGTCAAGTATTGTTATAAATGTCACAAATGGATGTCAGTTGTGCTTCTGACTCACATGAACTAGCCTAGCATATGTCTTTCTTTGGGTATTATTACTGAACTGGCTTAAGAATACATCCAAACAGCAGTGTCATACTGGATGCTTTCTTGCAGCATGATGGCTGTGGAGCAAGCATAATTTTGGTGATTATGTCCACTAACATTAAAATAGGCTTTCTTCATACTGCTGTGAGACACAGCTCATGTAAATCTTAAACAAGAAGCTGGTCTTTTTTAATGCAGCGAGCTGAGAGCATGTACTAGCCAAAGTAAACAGTAAAATGGAATACATGAATAATAAGTGTAATATCAGTATAGTATTTCACAGACAGGATAGATAAGGTTCAATTACACTTTCTGTTGGTGAATAGTGCCTGATCAAAGTCATGGTGTTTGGGAAATTAAGCAGATATAAACAAACTGCTGTAGCATGTGATGACCCCACATTGTTTTGAGGCTTGTTTTCTCCCAGAATTCTTTTTATTACGCAAATCATTTGGGACCATGTACAGCAATGTATAGCATTAGCATCTGTCCTGAGATTTTTGAGCAGGGCAAGAACTCAGATGTGACACTGTGGCACATGTTCAGGCTCATGACGTTTACCTCACATAACCCAAATTTAAGAAACCCGAACTATCCCTTCAAAGGTTTATAAGTTGGCATTGTCTGATATTACACTGGCTGCCAATGTTTACAGGCAATATCATTAATATTGTAGGCAAATTTTGCATTTGGTGGGTAATTCTTAGGTTATGCTCAAAATAGTTGAAGGGTCCAGAGAAGAGAAAATACCCAAAGAGCAGCAGTTGTATGGGCCATAATGCCTTGTTGATGCCAGAGGAGGATGGACCAGAGAAACTCACTATTATAGAAAGGCACCGGTAACCTTTATTTGTTTTTCATTTCTTTATGAAATGAAAAACAAACTACACTGAAAGCAAACGAGATGCCACATTTCAAGGGGCTAACTGCGAGTGAATCTTTATTTAGCAGCGACAAATATGATAAGGACAGATTTATGATCTGGCCGTCCATGGGTTTGTCGCAATCATGAATTCGTATTTTTAGTCCCTTTGTCTCTGCCTGGATGGATACGTCTCTGACTGTTTGTATATATGTGTGTATTTTATAAATGGATGAACTATATTTATTTATACATATATGTGCATCTATAAAATAAAGACTATGGCTTCAACCTACACTATTGCAAAGTGTCTTGAGATAACACTTATGAATTGGTGCTATACAAATAAAGGTTGATTATTGGTTTGTCAATAGAAGGTACATTTTTGCTCAACATGTTTTGTCAAGAGTTTGTCCTACAAAGTGGCTCACATTTGAACTTTACACCATGGCAGTAGTGCCTGCCTGCAACATTATCTGATTGGCTTTTAATGAATGTAATTGATAGAACGATTGTTCAATCATCTGCTGGATATGCTTTTCAAAGGTTCTACCTGAAATATGTTCTGTATAATTTGTATTAAACAGATCATCTGGTGTCAGGTGACTGTAAACATGCCTATAATAAATATCCTGTGATCCTGTCTGATTTAATTTAGACATTTGAATAAGGTGGTTTCTTTTAAACAAATGCAAAAGGGTCCAACTCTTCTTTTGATCATCTCTAATGTTGTGAGAATGTTTCAGTGAAATAGACCTTTCATCTTAGCATCATCATAATTCATACAGTGTCTGGAGAGTGAAGTGTTTTTCACTGCACAGTACAAGGAGTGGAACTGACTGATTTACCCAGAATCCAGACCAACAATGAAATCATCCCTGTAAACAGCAAAATTCAGACCGGTACTGATTTGAATGGAATGACAGCTGACACTGATTGGTTTCTTTCATATTATGCCCAAAATACACCCATGTATAATCAAAGCATGTATTGCATTCACTTTGCGCCCTGTGCCAGGGGATTTGTGTTGTCAAAATATTAAGTATTGACCGGCACGCCCTAAACCAATATGCACAGTGCACTTTTAGACAACACCCTTCCTGCTGCCAACAAGTGTCATAAATCTACCTAAAGCCAGCCTAAGTTGATTAAAAGTGTAAACAGATGCAGCTGGAGTCCCTTTTTTAATTCACATTTGTTATGATATCTGTTCTTCTTTCCCCCTTTTCTCTTTTGTCAGTTTTTCTCTGCATTTACTTCTGCTAGTGCTCCTCTTCTCTCTGCTCTCACCTCTCTGCCCCTCTCCAATGATCTATGTTTATCAGTGCTGCTGCTGGGAGTGCATGCTCCTTTGGTGCACATCCCTCCAAACACACACTCACACACAGGCACAAACACACGCAGTAATAGCTGCTGTCTAGCTCTTTGCCTTTTCCCTCCACTCCTGCTCACATCAGCGCATCCTTCCATCCTCGGACTATCCATCTCCCTTTTTTCTTTCTCAGTTCCATCTTTCTCTGTCTTTCTCTGTCTTGTTGGTCTGCACAGGAAAGGGAGGGGGGATGTAAAAGGAGGAGATGCTCATTGCCAGGGTGGAGGACACAGAGAAACACACAGAGACACACTCACTGCTGGACAGTAAATATGAACGCTGGAGTTCTTTACCACATTATACAAAGTTCCAGATGTTGATTCACAGCTTATTGAAAGAAAATGAAACACATTTAAGGAGATCACAGAGTCATCTGCATAGAGATGCTGCAAATACACTTTCCCCTGTCTCAATCAGAGGCACCTCCAGCCAGCACCTTTACTTTTACTTATTTTCCATGTCATTTTATTAGGCTGCATGCTGGTTCAGTGAGTTGGACTGTCATTTCACAGCCAGAATGTTCCTGACTTAACCCCCCTGTCTGACTGGACCTTTTTATGTGGAGTATGCACGTTATCCCCTTGTGGGTGGGCTCTCTGTGGGCACAGTGCAACAAAATGCTTGATAGGCTAATTGGTGATTCTTAATTGCCAGAAAGTCTAAGTTTGAACACTGTCTGGGCAACAGAAAGTGTTTGGAAATGGACAGAACCTTCAAAAATATATGTGGTAGATTATCACAGTCATTATAGGCCAATCAGATGATGTGGTAGTCGGGTGCTACTGCCATGGCAAAGTTCAAAATCTGAGCCACTTCATAGAACAAACTCTTGCAAAAACATAAAATATTCTTTCTATTACAAAACACTTTCACTATTGTTGTTGTTTTTCATTTTTATAAAGAAATGTGGTCCAGATCTGATAAAATTCCTGCTCTTAAAGACTCTTTTGGCCGTGCCATTTTGGACTCACAATCATTGTAGATTTGAGCTTGGCAAGATGGATCTGTCTGATGACCGACATCAAACCAGATGGATCCAACTGCACTGCAAGCTTACAAAGTTACCTCACTGGCATTGAACATACATACTAGTGGCAAAAAGACAGTGTTGATAAATGGATATAAACACCATGATGTGGTTTAGATATCCTGAAATGGGGATGATGTCTAATTGTGCCTTAAAATGTCACTACAGGAATGGAAAAAAACAAAAAGTACTTACAGTCACCAAAAAACCTGAAGCAAATCACAGACATTTATGGTTGGAAAAGCTGCATTTGTAGTGATTTACACTGTTATAATATTAATCTAATGGCTAGCTGAGTTTATGCACAGCCGGCTTTAAGAGGTCTATCTGCCCCGAGAACTAGTTTGACTTTTTAATGGCAGCCCTTGTTCTGTAAAGCTATGTTTCATGCCCATGCTGCTGAGTGTTACAGCGTATTGCCATGGTAACTGGTGTATTTCAGACAAGCTAGTCTGTGTTTGTTGTGCTTGCAGCAGATGTTGAAAATGGGGCAATTCATAACCGTTCTGAAGTTTTTAATTGAAGCCACTGTTTATACCAGTATGTTTGACCTTTTAGTTGTGAGGACATTTAATGTTTTAAACATCTCCAGTAATGATGACAACATCAGACAGAATATGTCAAAGGTCAACAAGGTTCCTTTGAAAATCATAACATTAGGCATTAGGTTCATCCTTAAAACACAAACACATCAGATAAATCTAGAATACTTAGATCTAGTTTCTTTGCTGCGTTTCTCTGTACACAACAAAAAAAAAAACTTGTCCCTGTAAGACAACTTGACTGATTCTGAAAAGCTAGCCAAGTAAACACTGAAGCGCCCAGCTGGTCTGGAATTCAGTGTTGTGAATTGACCATAAGTCACTGCAATTTAACTTAAAATCTGTCTACATGTTAGCCCTGGGATTGACTGGTGACCCCTTTAGGGTGTACCCTGCCTCAATGCCCAGTGAAAGCTTAGTTTCAGCCCCTGCAGCCCCAAACAAGATTAGCAGTATAGGTGATGGATGGATCATTTAATGACAGAAATATTGTCTGCATATTAGAGTTGCTGTTCATTTACACTAATTATCTTCTGGAACACACACAAGCACACACACACACACTGTAAAAACATCTTTGTCGATGTGATACCGGAACTGGGATTTTTTCACTGACCACTTTTCATACTCTGGCAAAGATAAGAAACATAACAGCTTTTCCAGTCAATCCCAGATTCTAGAGAGTATGCAGGCTTGTGCAGATAAGATGGTTAAATGTGACATGCATGGCAAAAATCTTAACATAACGCCCAGGTAAGTAAGCTTAATGCTGCGTCTGTGTAAGTGGGCTGTGAGGCAGTAAATATTAATGACTGCAAAATAACATATTTTTTTACATATCATGTCAGTGTACAAAGCGAGCTAAAGACTTAAATATGGCTAATACAAAGACTTGGCCGGAAATACAAAAAAATAACTTGGAAAAAAAATGACTCCTACTTCCAGAAAATAGTCACAGAAGTAGAAAAGGGAAGGAGGAGCTCCAACTTCAACTCAAGAGCATCCAAGGTGAGAGTATGACATTAGAAAACTCCCTGTAAGGTTATCTGATTTCAAACAAGTCCTGTTACACTGAAAATACACACAGTGCTCAAAACACTCCACTCTGGATCTCCATGTTTTATTTAGAAACAAATATTTATTCTCTAAACACGGCTTGATCAAGGAGTTTGGCTTCAAGATGAACCTCGATGCATAAATAATGCTGGAAATTATGGAGATGAATCATAAATGTCCTGATTGGATTTAATTCCATTTCTGGGGTCACAGTTCAAATTGAGAGATATTTTTCAAGTCATAGTGATTCAGCTTTCACAGTTGTTCCTTGTTTGTTATTAAGAGATGCATATTGCAGGAGGCTGTATAATGTGGTTTGAAGTTAAAATAAAAGACTGATAAAACATGTCCAAGGCTAATTTTGTCTGCTAATTATTTTCGTCATAGTTTTTGTCAACAACCTTTTTTCCCTTGACAAAAACTAGACTACAACTAAAAAAAACAAGTGTAAGTTGACAAAAACTAAAACTAAATTAACTGACATTTTTTTCAACAAATAAAAACTAGACTAAAATGTTTGGCGGAGACTAAATCCAATCAGACCTAATGTTGTCATGCAGAAAGCAGGGACAAGTTAGGAATCACAGCTGCTTTGGTTGTGTGGAAAGGTTGGATGAGTTAAGAGGGACATTCAATCACAACTGCCTTAGCTTTGTGGTGGCGGGATCCAAGTGTAAAACATGACTTCAGAAATTCAAGGAAATAATGCTTTACACTGTACATCATATTTTAGTTGACTAAATTTACAGTAGATTTCGTCGACTTAAATGTTGTGAAATTTCATCAGCTAAAACTAGACTAAAATTAAAACAATTTAGATGACTAAATTATGACTAAAACTGAAAGATACTTTAGGCAAAAGACTAACACTAAAACTAAATTAAAAAGTGCTGTCAAAGTAAACACTGGTCCAAGGTTACAGCTTATTATTTGTCATTTTTATAAACATATGTATATATGTATATATATACACTCAAGGAAAAAAAAAAACGCAACATTTTAATTTTCGAAAATTCCTAAGAAATACGGGTGCATTTGGAAAAATGGCTTAGCATCATGATTTCACTCCAAATTAGGCTGAAGACAGGTGAACAGATTTCTTGGTTCCACTTGACTGATTGTGAGGACAATAAAGAGTGCATTTCAGGATTGTTTATGCACACAAACTCATGTTTGAAACTCAGAGTTGAGTTTTACCACTGGTTAACTGTGCTCAAGCCTTCTCTACAAAAGGGCACCAGAATGAAGCCAAAAACACACTTCTTCACGATGCCACGATTGTCGCAACCAGAGAGAGATCGAGCTATTGGCATGCTCCAAGCTGGACGGTGTTGTCTTGCTGTCGCCAGGGTGTTTGGAGTCCACCGCTCTACCATTACTCGTCTTGCTGAACGATACCATGCCACTGGTTCCTCCAACGACTGCCCTCGTACTGGTCACCCCCGTGTAACGACCGCTGCACAAGACCGCGCCAACCGGCTGGTACATCTCCGTGACAGGTTCCGGCCCGCCACCAGGTCCGCAGCCGAGACCATTGGGACACACCACAGGCCAGTGTCGGCCAGAACCGTCCGTAATCGCCTCCTGTTACTTTTGGTTTGGGGGGTGCTCTATTGTTTGGTTGTGTTATTGGACTCGAAAATGTATAAACGCCGAAAAAGTTGGCCTGAGGATTAGAAAATAGATGTAGGGTTCATATAAAACTGGCGGATCTCAAAAATAAAATTATTCTGCCCCCCCCAAAACTCCCAAAACTGAGCGTTGCATTTCTTTTTTCCTTGAGTGTATATATATATATGTGCATATATATATCTATATATCTATATATATATACATATACACACACACACACACACACACACATATATATATAGTTATGTTCATAATAATAGCAGTGTGTTTAAAAAGGGGAGTAAACCTCAAAATTCTTCAAATAAATTTTATTTTAATGCACACAAATGCATTGGGGACACTGCACATTCTATTTCAAAGCAAGAAAATTGGAAAAAGTAATTGAATTTGATAATATTTTACAGAAAGTCAAGAAATATAATGTTAAAAAAAATAGCAGTGTTGACATCTTTATTTACAAACTCAAAAATGTAGTGTATAAACTAAGAATTGCTTGATGATTCAACTTTCCTGAGAATCATAAACTAATATTTAGTTGCATAACCACAGTTTCTGATAAATGCTTCACATCTGTGGTGCATGGAGCCTACCATCTTCTGGCACCGGTCAACAGGTATTGAAGCCCAGGACAATTGTACTACGTTCCTCAATTGCTCTGCATTTCTTGGTTTTCATGAACAGCACTTTTTATGTCAGCCCACAAGTTTTCGATGGGATTAAGGTCCGGGGATGTGCTGGCCACTCCATTACTTGAGTTTTGTTTGTCTAGAACCATGATTTTGCTCTCTTGCTGGTGTGTTTGGGGTCATTGTCTTGTTGAAACACCCATTTCAAGGGCATTTCCTCCTCAGCATACGGCAACATGACTTCTTCCAGTATTCTGATGTACTCAAACTGATCCATGATCCCTGGTATGTCATAAAAAGGACCAACACCATAGTACAAGAAACATCCCCATACCTTGATGCTTGCACCACCATGCTTCACTGTCTTCACTGTGTACTGTGGCTTGAATGCAGTGTTTTCAGGTCGTCTGACAAACTGTCTGTGGCCCTTAGACCCAAAACTACAATCTTACTCTCATCAGTCCACAAAATACTGTGCCATTTCTTTTTAGGCCAGTCAGTGTGTTCTTTGGCAAATTGTAACCGCTTCAGCACGTCTTTTTTTTAACAATGGGACTCTGCGGGGGCTTCTTGCTGGTAGCTTGGCTTCACATAGACGTTGTCTGATTGTTACAGTACTCACAGGCAACCTCAGATCTTCTGAGATCCTCCTGGAGCTGATCATTGGCTGAGCGTTTGCCATTTTGGTTATTCTCTGATCAATTCGAATAGTCGTTTTTCTTTATCTTCCTCACCTTTCTGGTTTTGGCTGCCACTTTAAAGCGTTTGATATCATTTTAGCTGAACAGCCTATCATTTTCTGAACTTCTTTATAGGTTTTCCCCTCTTCTATTAACTTCTTAATCAAAGAACGCTCTTCTTCTGAACAATGTCTTGAACGACTCATTTTACTCTGTTTCAAGGACAAATGCACAGCCAGCATATGCTGCGTCAGTTGCCTTGATCCTTAAATAAGCGCCACCTGTTTAACACCTATTTTTTTCACACAATCAATTACCTCACTAATTGAACTCAGCACTGCTACTTTTTTGAACACGTCCCTTTGAGTTAATGATTCAGTTTCACAGAATCAGCAGCATGCACGTCATGCCTGTTGGGTCTGTGGGTTTTCTATACCTTTACTAAACCTTCTAGAAACTGACTTGCAGTGTAGAAGTTGAAATTGTAACAAAAACAGGGATTTATCTTGCTAGTGATGTGGGACTGCTATTATTTTGAACACAACTGTATATGTGTATATATATATATATATATATATATATATATATATATACACACACACACATATGTATATATATGTATATTTATATATATATATATATATGTATATGTATGCATATTTGTGAGTATATCAGTGCTTAAGTAAAAAAAAATTGTAATGACAGTTAACTTTGTGTTCTTAAGCCAGCAAGCTTTGTATTTATCAGACATATCAGAAATATCAGTTTATGCCTCCATTGATAATGATGATGGGGAGGGGTGACTGCAGATCATTGATCAGCACATTTCTGTTGTTCCCCCTTTCGAGCTGGCTGGCAGGTCTCTAAGGTGATGGTCAGCAGTTGTAGGCTGTTCTACCTAAGATAACAGGTGCTGGTGTTGGCATGTGATGTGAGCTGACACTGTAGAGTTGTTTCTGAAGCACATCACTTTCATTTAGGAGCCTTGGCATTTACATGGATTGGTCTTTGTCTTACCTGGGGCATTGCAGTATCCACAGTGGGCCCTAATGTTATTTTGTGAAATGGAAACAAGAAGGCTGTGAAGGAACGTGTCCTTCATGTTTTTCAAGGACCCTAAAAGCAAACCAAGTCAGTTGAAGTGGGGTACACACATGAGGATTTTTAAAATCTGAAGAGATTTTTTTTTATCTGTCAGAGACCCCACGCATGAAAAGAAAAAACCAGGCATTGAACAGTTTTGATTGTACTGTGTGTGGTGTGCTCTGATATTCTCAACACAGCACACCACACACATTACAATTCTGTCCCACCACTGATCTAGAATCTACCAGAAAACAGAACATGTGACATGGAAGAGGACATACGAGAAGAGGGAATGGTGGTAGTCTTGGGACAATTTTTGACGGAAAATCGGGAACTAAATAAAAGAAAAGACTGTGGAAAAATCCTGCAGACAGCATGAACATGTGAGCTGGTCCTCCGTTTCTTAGGTCCACCGAACTTTATGTTTATGTTTCAGCTTGGCCGTGCTTGTTTTTATTTACGTTTGCTTTCTTGTTCCTCAGACAGCTCGCTTTGTGATTGGCTACATTCATGTCACAATTCACGGAGTCATGGCTCGGGAGTCTTCGGCTTTCCCCACACACGAAGATTTTTGGTGCGTAAATATTGAACAAGTTTAATATTTACGATTGTCGGCCCCGACCCATTTCGGAGCCGATTATCAGGACGAATTCACTTCACACCTCAGACGACAGGATAATTGTATAGGATAATCTTATAAGACAGGAGATAATTGGGCATTTGCCATCCTTGGTCGGGAAGGGGGAAAGTCGGGACTAAAACAGCCCGATAATCTTTATGTGTGTACCCCGCTTAAGGAGCATCAAGAGATAATTTATTGAAGGCTGGGAAAGGGGAAGAAAGGTGAGGGGAGTGGGAAAGCAGAGGGAGATTGGGAACCAGAGGATGGCTGAGTGAATCTGGGGGCACTGAAAGAGATCAAAAGAGAGGCACAGTTAGTCCAGAGCAAAAAAACAGAGGCACATCAAAACACACACTGAAAACACTAGAACACTCGGAAGAGAAAAGGCCAACAATACCACAAGTAGATGCAAGGATTGACTGGCACTGTGACGAGTCCACGGGAGGCTTAAGTAGCAGCTGGTGATTAGAAGATGGGACCCAGGTGTGCTGCAGCAGAGAGCTGCTGCAGCCGGAGACCACGCCCCCTCCCAGGAGTGAAGAGGTTGCAGGAGCAGACAGAGCATGAAGGCAGGAACAGTCCAGAGAACAAAACAGTCACTCACTGCAGACTCGTCACAAAGACAGATTGTTCCACAGCTCTGCAGTGCTTGCATAATGTAAGTTTGCCAAAGACAGCTGCAAAATTACCAAGACTCAGAGTTAGCACTGCTGATGTAAGCTGTGAAGTTTGTGTTTTTAGCAGTATGACACACCTCCTGCTCAGCATGCAAACAGAGAGAAGAGAGAGGCTGCATCAGAAGAAAACAACAGCAGGGGGTTTGCTGTGCTGGGCTGTTAGTGAAAATGTACCTTATATGAGAGAAAATTCATTTAAAAGTGAGTCAACAGAAAGGATAAACTGAACCACTTCAGAATCAAATGCAAGTGTTCAAGTATTTGATATTTTATAAACACTTATACTGAAATATGAACTACCTTTTATGTTTGACATCTATGTCGGAGGGCGACACGGTGAGACAACAAGTAGTGCTGTGCCTCACAGCAAGAATACTGCTGTCGTTCAAGGCCTTTCTGTGTTTAGTTTGCATGTTCTTCCTGTGCATGCGTGAGTTTTCTCCTGGCATTCTGGCTTCAGACCAAAAATATGCTCATTAGCATGACTGGTGACTACAAATAGCCCTTGAGTGTGTGCATGAATGGTTGTTCGTCTCTCTATGTGGCCCTGAACTCAGCTTGTGATCAGTTCATGGTGTACCCCACCTCTTGCCAAATGTCAGGCTCCAACTCCGGTGACCCCTATAGGGATTAGCGGTGTTGATAATGGATGGATGGAATAAGTGTTTGGGAACTGAGGACACTAATTGTTGAGGCTTTGTAGGAGGAAATCTTTCCCATTCTTGCCTAATGAACGACTTCAGATACTCAACATTAGAGTTTGTTAAACCTTTATGAAAAAGGAAACTTTAAAGTAAGTCTACAGAAAGGACATTTCAATTGGTTCTTTTTATAAACTAAGGCGAGCGCAGACCTCTGGCAAGCAGCTCAGTCCTGGCAGCGGCTTTTCACAACCCTTGGAAAAGATACAACTCTGGATCACCAGATCCAGAATACTGCCAGGATCCAGACCAAACTCAGCACATACAGGAGGTAATTATTCTGCATAAGCACAAGTTTTGGTAGCATCACTTAATATTTTGATTGTATATGAATTATTGAAAGCCGTCAATAGGATTTCACATCTAAGTTGGGCCATTAGGAACATTTCCTGAAAATTTCGGCAAAATTTGTCCGGTAATTTTTGCATAATCCTGCTAACAAACAAACATGTCTATGTTGAATGATGGACATGATCACACATATTTATCCTGTTCTTTAATACTTTATTATTATTAGTATTATTTTTAGAGATATCAAATTGTAAAATTTACCAACCTTTATCAGAAAAAACAATTACCTTTACCATAATAATAGTTATACTTACTATGATCAGATATTGCATATCTATATACATTTACTGTATTTTTAAATTATTCATGAAGTGCTTTGGCAATCCCGTTGAGTGACATTAATGCCAGTAAAAAGCTGTTTTGAAATGAAGTGACTTGAATTGGATAGAGAGAGAGAGAGAGAGAGAGAGAGAGAGAGAGAGAGAGAGAGAGAGTAAGGGAAGGGCGTGAGTGCGCGCGAGCCAGCCAACGGGTGAAGTGCGCGTGCTCTGTCGCCGCCGCCGCTGCTTCAGAGGAGATGTGCCGTTTATTCAGCAGCTGAATGAGGGACGGAGCAGAGGGAGGGATGAACAGGCTGAGATGAACAGGATGAGTGAATGAACGAGCGGATCCCGACCTGGGCTTCTTCTAGAGTACTGAACCGGTAAGAAGGCGCAAAACCCCAAGAGGGTTCCTGCTGTTACTTATTGATGATTTACTACAGCTTCATATATTTTGATTGTTCTGTTTTGTCTAAGCATATGTGAGCTGCGTGCGTGCGTGCGTGCGTGTGTGGAGGGGGGAGACAGCCAATGTGTCAGAAGTGCGCTCACACACGAGGCGCGAGGTGCAATCACTTTGACAGTCGGTTAATTGCAGCGGGTGGTGTAATTTGCACAGATCGGTGCATGCGTGCGTAAATAAGGAGCACACAACCTGTTAGGGAGTGATTACAAAGAGGGAGAGCAGGAGAAGGGAGGAGAGGGAAAGTGATCGTGTAGCTCAGAGTGAGACCGTGGTGGAATTTACAGGCACCGGACAGCCATGCGTGACCGGGGGATCTGTTCCAGGTGAGACACCGCAGAGCCCAGCCCTGTCCCGGAGACGCCTCCAACAGCGCTCTGATTAAGCTTTCATAGCCAGCACGAAGTCTCCACTCGGAGATACAGCTTATGAGGGAAGCGAGAGCTGCAAAGAGGCTGAAGACCGGTGAGGGAGGATGAGATCGGGGTCAGGGGGAGTGAACGCACGGGGGTTTGGAGGGTCTGCGCCGGGTCAGAGTGCAAGACGGGATCAGACAGCACTTGATGTGGATCATGATGAAGATGAAAAAAACGCTTGACTAAAACGCACTCTAGTTTATTAAAGGGATGGTTCGGGATTTTTGATGTGGGGTTGTGTTAGGTTCATATCAACAGGAAACACATCAGCCTGAGCTGTTCTGGTCGACTTCGTTCCTGTAAGGTGAGAAAGGCAACGACACTAAACTCTTCATTGCTGCAATGGGGCCAAGAGCTTTATCAGTGAATTATACATAAAACAAACAAAAAAGCAGTGTTTCAGGGGTCATTCAATGGACATATTAATAACACTTAATTTTTCCTTGAGCTAGTCCTGCTGTTTTAATCAACCGTGGCAAACCTATAGCTGAAGTCTCTCTCTGCCTGGACTGAAGCACTCCTAAACTAAAGGGGCTTGCTTACAGAAATGAGAATCATTTTAAATGTGTCAAGCACAGTGTACAGTAACCACAACACAATTATTTAGTTTGTGTCAACTAAAATTCACTAATGCACTCTAAGTGCTTGGTCCCATCTGCAGTAATGTACAGCAGTGGCTCCCTTTACAGTGGCAGAGATGACCAGAGTCATTGCAGCTAATGCATTTCCTAATAATATGAATATTATACAGCCCCACTTCAAAATTAAGTCACATGCATCAATTGTCTTATTTTTGTTAGGATGTTTAATTAAAATGATTTTAAAAAAGCAATTTTAAGTGATGGTGGCTGCTGTGGCAGTGCTGGAAGTTTTGATGGTTAATGATAAGTTATGAGTTCATTTTAATTAGTTTTTGATTAGTTTTAAAGCCAATTCAATATAATTTGATTTAAACTAGGGCTGTCACACGATTAAAATTTTTAATCAGATTAATTACAGGGTTGCTGTGGATTAATTTTGATTAATCAGGATTAAATATAATTTGTTTTTTATCCATGTGAATAGCGTGAGGGTGGTTTGTTACAAGCTGTTGCACTAGCCAAAGTGCTAGCAGGATCCCTGACTGTCGCATGCTTCACGTTAATGTGGTACTTTAAGCTGGAAGTGCTTCTGTGAAAAGAAAACTCTTTCCTGCAGGGTGTGCATATACCTGCATGTTGGTCCATGGTTCTGTCCTGCATTTTTTTTGCATTCAAATTTCCCACTGAGAGCCAGGGGCACCGTGCTGTTTAACGTCTTCCAATTCGAGTTGGTTGGTTCTGCTGGATCAACCACCCAGCATGTGCTACGACAAGTCCACTGGGACAAACTGCCCGAAATGCGTTGCCAGAAGACATGTAAGGGATTTTGAGTCATTCTGCGCTGCGGATGGGTTAATTGCGTTAAAGTTTTTAATCAGATTAATCATTATGATGGATTAATTCATGTTAACGCATTAATTTTGACAGCTCCAATTTTATATTCCATAAATGGGTTGCAGTATCATGCATCAGATTCTATAGTCTTGGGTTTCTTTTGTTGTATTGTCCGACATTATATTATTCAATATCCCATTTTTATATTCTGCAGTTTAACCTAGAAATGGATAACCATTTGCGTACATGCTCTCATATTTCTCTGTAACATATGACCTTGAATATTTTACTTTACCAGTTGAAGTAGACCATTTAAAGGTGCAGTGTGTAGAATTTGGCAGCATTTCACCGAACAGAAACGGTGAATATAGGATATAATGTTTCTATTTGTATGTAAAGTCCATCAAAATAGGAGTACAATCATCCCCATAAAACGTTTGTTTTATTTTTATTTAGTCAGAAAAAGCTTCAAAAAATTTACATTACCGCGGGCCGCGTTCATGTAGGCCGACATAACGACCCGCCTTGTTGTCTACGGGTGGATTTTAGGGACAAAAAGAACGAAACACGAATCTGTCCGCCGATTCTGAAATCTACCTGGAATGCAGGCGAAGAAGAGGAGAGAGGACAACAACTGACCTATAATCTATAAAAATAATGGTTACAAACCTTGTCACTTAAGTAAACGATGCCGTGTTCACGATCCCTTTTGGTCTTCACAGGCTTCCGTTGCTCAGCGATGTGACGTTTTGGTTACGGTTGGGCTCATTCTAGAATCTGAACGATAGATGTCGCTCAGATGCCAAATTCTACACACTGCACCTTTAAATATGTTTTGACTCTCATTAAACTCACATCACAATCCTTTTAATTGAAGCATTTCATATGACATTGTGTTAATGTATAAAATGGTATTTTTTCAAATTGTATCCCATCATATGACATTGTACAGCACACGAGGCCGTATATCATATCCTATGAATCATGTTTTATTGCACTGTAAAAAGTTGCATTGTATCTCATCATATACACCAAACCACACTTCAGACAAACTGGGTGCAATTAGACTGGATAAATGTACAGAGATAAATACAAAGATATAGTTTAGATTTCTGGATAATGTCTTCTTGCGCTCCAGGATGTCAGTTTAAAAATGTTAAAAATATAGCTATACATTACAGTTGACTAAGACTCTCGATTAAGATAAACACAGATGTTAATGATCACAAATGGGAGGAACAGTGAGTGATTTACATTGTTATACCAATAATCAGATCTTTAGTTAAATAATGGAGGAGACACGGTGGCACAAAATGTAGTGCGCATGCCTCACAGCAGGTTGCTGATTCAATCTTCGTTTCGGTCGGGCCATGTTCTCCTCATGCATGCATGGGTTCTCTCGGGGCACTCTGGCTTCCTCCTACAGACCAAAAACATGCTCATTAGGTTGATTGGTGACTTCAAATTTCCCTTAGGTGTGAGTGTGAATGGTTGTCCATCTCTCTATCTCGCCCTGTGATTGGCTGGCGACTGGTTCAGGGTGTACCCCGCCTCTTGCCAAATGTCAGCTGGGATAGGCGCCAGCCCCCCCCTCCCAAAAAGGATAAGCAGTATAGATAATGGATGGATGGTGCCAGTGCCTGCCCCTGGCCAACATTTATCTTCTTAGCCAGGCTTCAGTTAGCTTCTGGATTTGGTTTATAAATCATTTTTGCTATCAAATGGTCAACCGCACATCCTTTTCTTCTCTGTTGTGTCTTGCATTGCCAACTTTGGTGCAGGTTTTGGGAACACACAGTCCAACAGTAAGAGCTCGCAAGTTAAATACGACTGGCCTCCACTTGCCACAATGTTAACATTACAAGAAAAATAAAACACTATTGAAACATTTTACAGTGAAATTTTACATTTTGAAACAAGCTTAATTTACTGTATAGCAACCATAAATAAACAAGTACCATAATTTCTTGATTACAACATGCACCCCATATTTTCATGATTTTTGCCTGAAAAACACTGCACTAGAATATAACACGCACCTAAATTTTGTCCAAACCTTACTCTCTCAGACAACTCAAAAATTACCTTTATTCAAAGTTTTAATCAATGAAATTATCGTATTTTTACAACAAATACACAGTTATCTCTCTCAAATGGTTGCGGAAGCACCTTTTGGTTCATGTATGTGCAATTACTCAATTTCTGCCCGAGCATGCTCAATCAGAGAGCAGCTATCAACATGCCGATGTGTTCGACCGATCACAGCCCAGCTATTTTGCGTCCCTTTGCTCGCAAGATGGCAGCGCTCTGTTTTTGCCAGTGAGTGGTAACACTTGAGAATTTAACAATGATTATACAAAGTAAACTAATTAAGACCTAAAATATTTGATTAGAACAGTTTAACAGTCAGTTTAATAAGAATTACGCAAATTTGATGGGAATGTTTCGCAGAGAAAGAGAATATTTCGGCTTTTTGTATCAGATGTGTGGCAATTGTGATGTTGGCGAGACGAAATATTTTAAGTATTTTGCTTGTACTCGTGTATGATACGCACCTGAAAAATTAGAGCTTATTTAAAAGCAAAAAAGTGTGTGTTAGAATAGAGGAATTATGGTGTATGCCTTACTTTTCATTACTGAGTATTTAGCTCAGTGTATAATTTAGTTGAATTTGCCTTGAATGTAAATGGATCATTTTTCGTAAACTTTATGGACCTCACATTAGACCGGGCCCTTGAGACTTTCCCAGCTTCATTCTCCTCAGCCCTGATTGTGTTGTATTTCATTTTTTTGCATCATATTGTATCACATCCTGTTGTATCGAATCACACTGCTCTGCCCCATGTTGTATCCTGTTGTATTTTCTTCCATCATATTGTGTTTTTTCACATTGTGCTGCTGGATCACATCACATCCCATTATTTTGTAGCGTATTGTAGTGTATAGCATTAATTATAGTGTGTCATATAAAATTACATTATATCATTATGTTTCATAGGACATAGAATGTATTGCACTCTATTGTATTGTGTAAATAGTATTGAAATTTATTTCTGTTTGCCATCCAATTGGATTACTGTTTCCATGTGTGCAGTCTTATCTAATAGCTCCTCAGTCCTTGTATCCTGAAGCACTTTGAATTGCATTAACCTGTGAAGGTGTCATGCAGATAAAAAGTGATTGACAGACTGACAGTGGTGTTGACAGACGATGATGATAAATGATGATGATGTGGATGGGGGGAGATGGTGAAAATAATGATAAAGTTCATTATGACATGAAGACCTGAATGAGAGTATGAGTATGCAAAGTTGATGTTTTCATTAATAAAGTGAAGATGAATCAAGTGTTCAAGTTAAAAGCTAATAGCTAGGCTAAACGATGGTTGTGTTAAATGGTAAATGGACCACACTTAGAGCCTTTTAGGTCCTGTGACAGCATACAGAATGCTTTATATGGAGGATGATAATGATGCGACTGATTGTTTTCTGGAAGTTTTGAAGATCATGACTGCTGTTTTAGATTATAAGCTGAATTTAAAATTAGAAAGACGGCATGGACCCAGTTCATAATAATAAATAATTAACTTAAAGACATATCGTCCTCTCAATAATTCAAGCACCCAAGCTGTCAGAGGAAATAGGCTACATTCATCTACATATATCAAACTATTTTTCCGCTTATATCAGCAACAATAAAGTCTTTGTGTTAAGCAGCTTTGATGCCGTCCAGCTGACTGCATCAATTCAGTGGACAACATGAGCTAATATAGGCCATGTCTGCAGGGTGGTGATACACAAGGCCACACTTTGGACAATCAGAGATCCGAAGCTATTTTCAGCTATTTGCAAAGATTGGATTCAGATTATATGTGGCAGCAGGATTTTAAAGAATTTGGAAGATTAAAGGCAGTGGACTCTCCAGAGTTATGTTTCTAAAAATGTATGCATGTCTTCTTACATGGAGCATCACAGAAAAAGCTTAAACAGTCAAGTTTAGACTGGAATGACTATTCACATGTTTGCATCAGTGTTAGTTTCACAACGAGGTCAAGCCACTAAGTTCATGCTGTGAACAAACTTGCCGCACTAGTCTGTTTGGGATTCCTGACATTCCTGACACACGTTTACTTCTTTCCATCTGTCCACTGATTCATCCAGATGGGCTTTGACTGTGAGTGACTGCAAGACTGTGGAAAAGCGGATGTTCGTAAGAAAAAAAAACAAACTTTTATTCATTTTTGTGCAGGACCAAACCCCAGAAGTACCAATATTGACTGTGATTTGGGCAGGCTGTCCCATTTAGACTTCCCGCAGAGGTATATGTGTTCGTTGTGTTTGTACATAATGCATGCTGCCTCCGTACCTGCTTAGTCTCTGTTTGTTTGTGTTGGTGCCATAAATAACCAGGACTCTCCCTCTCTGTGTCTGTGGCTTCCTTTCCAGCTACTGTATCCTCAACTAATCCATTAATGACTTAAACAACACACTCACTTCCCCGCTGGAAAAGGTGGCAACCCACAACTTGGCCTCTATTCTTGTCCATGTTAATCTGGTTATGTGTATCACTGGCACTGGTCTCTGGTGACTTGTGTCATTACCGATTACTGACCCCTGGGATCCCGCTACAGTCAGCATAGCGTGTCTGGCCGGTTGCTTGAAGGGACAGGAAAGTCCCTGCGGTCATAATCCTCTTCTTTCCTTTAAGTGTGTGTGCTTGTGAGTGTGTTTGTGTGTGAGTGGGTGTGTGTTGCTTCTTGTTATTGGTGTCATTGGGGGTTGCTGGCCCTGTAGATAGACGCCCTGTGTTCAGATGGTGCAGCAGGATTGAGATGATGTGAACAACAACAGGGAAGTAGAAAAACTAGAGAAAGAAGAAGAATGAGTCATGTGGCTGAGAGCTGATATCTCTGTAAAGGTCACCAGAGGAGCAATGACTTTTGACAGTAGGCCAGGCTATATGATCTTTTTGTCTCTGATTGAGGTATTGGTTGAGTAATACACTGATGTGCCCTTGCATATACAGTACAAGAGGAGATTGTCCCTCAAGGTGACTTTGTTTTGTTGCTCTGGCACCACTGCAAGATTTGCACATAATTTTAAACCCAATTGATAAAGATTAAGGACACCATGGCCACGGTTACATGATGTTTTTAATTCGGAATTAAGTATTCAGAATTAAATAATTCAGAAATAAAGTATTCTCCTTCGCGTTTACATGGAAATATTAATTCCGAATTGAGGTATATATGGAAAACACGTTTATTCGCCTTCATTCAATTCTGTCTAAGGTCTGGGGGTTGGGAATGGTTCTGATTGGACAGAGGGCGGACGTGAGGTATTTATGTCTACCAGAAGAAAACAAACTCCAGTAAAGCGTCTCCTTCAGGGAAACCTCGTCCAACTTGGATGCTACAACTTTAAAAAGGTCCGCGTTTTTATGCTCACGTCCATCCACTCTTTTCATTATTCCCAAATCTTCTAAGGCTCTAATTAAATAAATTGTCTTTGATCGAGTCCAACGCTTGCTTCGGGTGGCCATCCTGTTCCCGTAAGCGTGGAATATGTGCGTCATCCCGACAGGACAGGGGAACGAGCATGCGCAGAACGACTGAAATTAATTTAAAGCTGAATGAACGTAAACGTGATCGAGGAATTATTCAATTCAGATTTAAAATCAGAATAAACCAGCCACCTACTTCAGAATTAAGTTTAATTATGAATGGTCATTTTCATTCTGAATTAGGTGTTTACAAGGTCAATTTAATCTTTTTATTGAGGATTTAAGCTTTATTCTGAATTAACAGGGAATTAAAGCTGTCATGTAAATGTAGCCCATAGGCTAACTACACCACAGCAACGAAGTTCATTATTTGGACATCTTCTGTGATGTATCATGGCAGAATTATCATCGCAGAAATATTTTACAGGACTGTGGTGTTTTTGGAACTTCAGTGTTGAGGCTTGTTATGCTTCTAATTTCAGAAATTTATGCCGTCATTACATTTAAAGCTTGATGTTGGTAACTCAGACTATGTTCCTCCTGCAGTCTCCTCCTGTCTCATTGCATGTCAGAATTTGGAGCTGATTGGCTGATAAACATGTGACATATACCCGCTATAGGTCATGGCAGGACATCAGCTTAAGCAGAGTGTCTCAATGAAACTACAAAGAGGCAGCTGAGCCACAGTACCAGTCTTTTCTATGTATTAATTCTGTTAGCCATCATCAAAATACCAAAACAGACAAAAGGCCAAATTCTAAACTGCTGTAATCATTCAAGGGCCAATAATTGAACATTGTTTATTGACTTAAACACATTTGTACACTATGCAGTACGATCTATAAAGCATCAGGATCATTTATCATCTCAAGCTTTCTAACATTTAACTTTGCTTTTTCCTGTTTTTGGAAAGCAGTTTAAATCAAACAGTCTGCTTAATACCTCTTACCTTTTTTGAATGCCCGTTTAATCAGGACAATTTCCTGAGGCATTTCAATCTTACCTGAGGTTTACTGTGAGGACTTCCTCGAGGCTTTAAAAAGCATGGCATCCTGCCTATAGGCTGATTAATTAAGTTCCCATTAACAACCGAATGTAAGGACAGCGATAGATCAGTGGGTTCATCTCCTCTGGCTGTGACACAAAGTCATCGGCCTATCCTGTTTTATCATATGCAGTCTTTGACTTTCATGGTAGTCATTGCCCAAAATGATGCCAACCCTGCTCAAATGCCACATCAAATAATGACAGTGTAACACTTGCTGGACTTGAGTCTATGAATGAAGGCCAAGGGGCGCACTGTCCAACTAGTCCATCAGACCCAAAACTTAACAGCCAGTGTGGGCATTTATTCAAATTCATAAAAGAGAGAACATGACATGCCTTTTTGCTTAATATTACAGCACACTGTAGGGAAACTCTTGCTGCTTGACCTGTAGAGCTCATGCAATATATGGACCTAGTATGAAACGAGGCTGAATAATCTGCATAAGGAAAAATCCAGGATCACCTTCACAGAAGGTTGCAGCTATTTAAATCTCATCCAAAGCATATATGTTTATCAAATAGAAAGATGACTAGTGCTGACCAGACATCCCCCTTTTTTCCCTCATGGGGCCGACTAGGTTGGCTCGGCCTCCAACATCATTCATTCCACTCCGTTTCCAATCACTCCCAAAGCATCACTTCAGGGATTCATTTGACACATTTATTACCAGACGGTGTGATTTCAGGACTGGGCAGCAGTTTTTGATGTACCAACAGTGATCTCACTTGCACAGCAGACTGGTCTGGCCCTCACACTTGTGTATCTCACTTAGTCCTTCAGAGGAAAGTGGCAGATGAGTCGCTAATAGCCTGTAGCATAAAGAATGCAGCATGCTTTATTTTGCTTCATCCTCAAAGGCTAAATCAGAGGTGACAGTGGGAATTTTCAGTGTTTTCTCCTCTCATTAGTCATGTATCTCACCATAAGTCGAAGATATATTGTTTTAATTTTCTTTCTCTGCAAGCCTCCAGCAGATTTTATTATACAAATTAAATAAAGGGTACAGAGGATGTTTAATAGTCTATGAAACACAACTATAAAAGCTTGTTTGCTGCTTACACTGTCTGGAATTGCAAAGATCATAAAGCTACAGATTGGTTAAATTCACAGGCAAGCAACAAGAAATAATAATTGAAAGAATGCACGACATTGTCTCATTCAGCTTGTTGCTTTGGGCTCAGGGAATGCTGGCAAGCAAGCAGGAGACATCTAGCCACAATACATTATGCTAATTAGCATCTTCCCTTCTGTTTTGTCATTTTTGCTGTTGCTGTGATGCTGATGTTCTATCTTAAGCAAGCCTGAACACTTTATGCTTAGCAACAACGATCAGTCATTATAGTCAAAGCAAAAATGCATCACTCACTTGCTAAAAGAACATTGCAGTAACTGATTAAATCTATTATATGAATAACTTCAAAAGGTCTGTGGCTTAATAATGGATTACTCCAGAAGCTCTTAGCAGAGAGTGCTGTGCAAAAGTTCGAGGCAAGTATTAAGAAATACTGTAAAGCAAGAATGCATTCACAAATAGAAGTGTTGATAGTTTGTTTTTAACGGTGGGGCTGAACGATATGGACAAAATTTCATATCTCGATATTCATGCCAGATATCTCGATATCGATATGATACGATATGACGAAAGGTTCGGTGAAAACCAAGCATTTTTCAGAAAAATAAAAACATCATAATACAAAGGAATGTGGAAAGTTCAGTTTTAGCACAGGGGAAATCTATATCGTTTATCGTTGCTTTTTGATATTATCTTGAATGTTCATATCTCGATATCGATACGATAACGGTATATTGTTCAGCCCTATTCAACGGTTATCAAATGCAAAGTGAATGAACAGAAGGTAAATCTAAGTCAGTATTTAGTGTGAACACCCCTGCCTTCAAAACAGCACCAGGTCTACTGAGTACACTCGAAAACAGTTTCTGTAGGAACTCGGCGAGGAGGTTGTTCCAAAATTTTGGAAAACTGACCACAGATCTAAATGTGTGCTGCCTTAAATCTATCTATCACTTAATCCCAGACACATTTGATGATGTTGAGATCAGGGATCTGTAGGGCTTATAGTATTAAGTGCAGGACTCCTTGTTCTTCTTAGCTCAACATAGTTCTTCATGATGCTGCCTGTATGATGAAGTACAGGTACAACCAGGGGCGTGGTGGCCACAGGGCGATGATGCGATTCCCAAATGACCGACTCATTCAGGGCTCTACGGCCTGATGATCAAAGCTTCTTTCTTTCAGTTTCTGATATCATCAGTTTTTGTACGGACGACCCTCAGATGGTTGTTGCCCTGGTCAGTCCAGCCCAGTCCACAGCAGCTCATAGCAAATGCCTTTGACATGTTATACCTTATAAAGTCGTAATTATTTTATTGACCAATCAGTTTCATCGGGACTTCAAATCTGTGGCTTCAACAGTCTTGTGCTCTGGGCTCAATATATGGCCTTAATAGTCCAGGGCTCTAGAAATCATCAGTGCACGTGATGGAGAAATACACGGTGCATGTATGGGGCCTCAAATCACCTGCAGTAAGCAGAGTGAATGTGCATGTGATTCAGGAATAGCACCGATATTCTCAATTTTACTTGTTTTGGTCAATATTATACATACAACTACATACATACTAAAATATGTTTTCCCAACTGTATTTAAAATTTCTGTGAAGGGACAGCTTCCAGTGTTGTAAATTCTTGCTTCTAGATGGTAAAAGGTAAATGGACTTGAGGTTACATAACGTTTTTCTAGTCTCTTTGATGACACAAAGCAGCTTTACTCCATTCACACCCATTTGCTCTCACATTCACTCACTGATGGTTGGAGTCAGTTATCCATCAGCATCAGTTAACACTTTCCCACCCTTTCATACCCACTAGCACGGCACTGATGCAGCAGTGAGAGCAACTTCGGGTTAAGTGTCTTGCCCAACCTTCCAGTTACCAACCAAGTGCACCATCAGACTGCACCACCGACGTTTCTTTCCTTCTATGGGAAGTTCCTGGAATTTTGCAAGATTAATCAGGATATTAGGGCCTCTCTATCTCAAAGTCCCAAGCTTAGATTATGTCCCACCACATCCCACAGTATAAAGTCCTTGTGTTTTGTTGCTGTGCTCAGTCTTGCCCATGGTGCACATAAAAAGTCTTCCCCAGCCTCCTTAGTATGAGCCTGTTCACTCCCTTTGATAAAACCAACAACCATTCTTACTTTACAGCATGTTTTCATACCTGCCTGGAACTATTGCTCCATTTTTTTAGACATAATTTTCCAAGTCTGTTTTATGTGATCTCTACAGGTCTTGACTTAATGTTGTTTTTGTATTGTAGAGCCAGGAGGTATAAAAGCAGTGATTTAATAAGTTGCTTTTAAACAGTTTTCAACCCTCTGAATGCAGATTAGCCATTGCCTTTTCACTCTTGTATCAATTAAGACGTTGATGTCAGCAGAATCACTCATATAGAGCCATTATTCAGGACCCTTTGACCTCTGTCTCATTCATCTTTCAGGATAACCTCAATCTCAGATAACTGCTCTGGCATTCATCATCTCCAGTGTCCTTGAATCCATCACTCCACATGTCATTACGCTTGAGATCCAGCACAGAAATACAGACAACCAGAAAATCTAAATCTGTGCACTAACAGGTGCTCATACACAACAGGTGTGTGACCTAAAACTGACTTACAAACATCTTCAAACAGACACAAAATCACTTAATGGTGCTGTCACCCCTGTCGTCCCACCAGATGATGTTTAAAGATGAGCGCAGCATTGATATGCAGAGAGGCTCACCCTGCTGCTGCTGCTAAAAATAGAAAACACCAAGGTGGAGGGAACCATTTGTTTTACGTGCAGCCTGAGCCTATGACACACACACACTTGGACTGGTGTGTTGGATTGTAGCTGCATCTGTGCATAAGTCTTCCTCAGTGTCTGTGCCTGTCTGTGTCTCTCGCCCCGTCTGTGATGTGAACGTGATGATTCACAGGGCAGACTGTCCAGGAGGTTTTATTGTTGTTGTTGCCTTAAATAAAATGCCAGGGCTGTTTTGATGCTTGGCAGCATGGGACAGCCCTTAAGTGAAGAAGAGTGACTCAGGTGGTTACATTGTCTAAGAGATAAAGGAGGAAGCAGAAGGGAGAAGAGAAAAAAAGACCACCATGCTGCTGTCCTTTTCTCAGCTGCTCTTGAAGGCCAGATTCTTCACAATCTGCTCTTTCGGGCTCATGAATGGGACTCACAATGTGAAATAGATAATCACAGATGTACCCAATCAGCTGTGAAAATGAGCTGAAATGAAGAACCTCTCGGCCTTTAAAGCTTTTCTGAGCGAACAGGATTCAGCGTTTGGTGAAGTGAACAGTTGCATAAAGCTGTGCGTGCTCTTTTTAAGGATTCTGAAGCATTAAGCAACATTGAGGAGATTGGGAGTCTCTCTGGAGAGGCTACAGGTTGTTGAACAGATGAAGCACTTGTTTTTGAAGCACGGATTTATTCCCTGGTGGTTTTCGTCTGACTCCCTCTACCTCCTCCCTTTCCTTCTCTGCCCTGTCATTTTTCTTTCTCTGTCCTTCTCCACCCTGTTTGTACAGCGTCCCCTCTTTAATTTTCTCCATGTCTGCCATGTCTCTCAGTCTCTTTGTCCTCCCTTGAGTTTGACTTTCCTGCCTGTTGCTCTTGTTTTTATTTGTGTCATTTTGTGTGTTCCCAAAACAGGAATCTGACTGGTTATGAAAAATCAATGCATTGTAATGTTTCTCCCAATTCAATATCGATTCCTCTGAATCGTTTACCTCCTGGCCAGTGAGGACATGCATGATTCAAATTGCCGTAACTCCTCGAGTATTAACGCTTTCCAAATAATTCCAATGTGTTCTGAAAGCTGAGGAGAAGAGCTTTCTGGTACATTATGGTACATTACGGTAGAGGCTGCCTGGATTGAGGGGGGTGGGTTGGAATTGTGCTCAGCCGAACAGCAGATTGAAAGGGCTGAGAGCCGAACATGTGTGACTTAACGGTGGTTCATCAGTATTGTCTGTGTAAACAATGTAAAACATTGTAAACAATAGCATTAGTATAATTCTGGAGTGTTTTATTTCTGTTCTTATGCAGTATTTTCTGTGTATTTTGCTGTATTTTTGCTGTATTTTCCCTTTTTTACTGTGTTTTTTGTCATTAATCCTCTTTTTCATCAAAGTTCGTTTTTTTTTAATGGATTCTATAAATAGTAATTTTAGAAATATTGAAGGAAGAAATGTTGAGGTCTCTGTCTTCAGCTGGGCAGGAACTGCTTAGGGACTACCATCAGTTAAAAAAAAAACAAAAACACCTGGACATGGTCTAATATAACAGGCTGTAACATGGACGCTATGCTGTAGGCAAACAAAAATGTTTGAGTTTATGTAAAAATAGGTTACGTTTGTTTGTGGTTATCTCAAAAACATTTGTACATGTTAATTTACGATTGTTTATGAAGAGAATCCCGTTTAAAGTTCAAATGCGTTATTTATTATTTTCTTGTAATTACACACTGTTTCAAGCATTTATAACATAATAATGACAGATATGAGCCAGAATAGTTTACTTTTATTTCTCATGAAAAAAGGATGACAAAATTTATTCAAAAGACAATTCCTGACACATTTATTGACAAAAAAAGACAAAAAAGACCAGCTGGACATTTATAATTTTAGTATTAACTGTCATGTTTTTTACTTTAGTACTTCATATGCACAAATAAGTTATTATTGGGCAAATTTTTATTTTCAGATGATTGTTTGCTCAAAAATGTGAGGTGACAAACCACATAAATTGTCAATAGGTACTCTAATTATTTGTGTATTTCTTCTTCTTACTGAATCAATACCGAATCGAATCGCAACCTAAACAATCAAATCAAAATGAATTGTGAGGTTCTTATCAATGCCCGGCCCTAATAGACTTGATGTGTGTGCTCTGCAGCAGACAGGAGAGGATAACAAATCTCCTGATCCGCTGTCATGTTTAAACAAATGTATGCAGTACATTTATATTCAGCACGTCCCTTCTTCATCTACTCACACCCCAACATGGCTTCATCAGGTGGCTGTTCATCATGAGGCTGGTTCCACTTAAAGAGCTCAAACTGCTAATCAGGTTTTTTCTTGCCACTGTGACTGCAAACCTCCTGCAGATACGCTGCACTGTAGGTTGGCCCTGTGCTGTGCTCATGGTGAATTCATGTTGGGTTTGGGCGGTGGTGCAGCAGGTAGTGCATGTGCCTCACAGCAAGAAGGTTGCGGGTTCTATCCCTGGGTTGGGCAGGGCCTCTCTGTGTGGAGTTTGCATGTTCTCCTGTGCATGCTTGGGTTCACTCTGGGCACTTAAGCTTCCTCCTACAGACCAAAAACATGCTCATTAGGTTGATTGGTGGCTCCAAATTGCCCTTAGGTTTAAGTGAAAACATGAATGGGTGTCTGTCTCTTTATGTGGCCCTTTGATCGGCTCAGTGTTAATTTTGTTGACTGGTTATTTTCGTCATAGTTTTCACCAACAACCTTTTTCTCCTGACGAAAACTAGACAGTAACTAATAAAAACAAGTTCACATTGTCAAAAACTAAAACTAAATTAACTGACATTTTCATCAACAAATAAAAACTAAATGTTTGACAGAGACTAAATCTAATCAAACCTAATTTAGTCATATAGGGAGTAGAGACAAGTTAGAAATATATCCAATCACAGCTACTTTGATTGTGTGGAAAGGTTGGATGAGTTATGAGGGACATCCAATCACAACTGCCTTAGCTTCATGTTGGCGGGATAAGTTGGGGAGCAATCCAGTCAGAGCTACTCTCTTTATGAACTGATATATTAATGTGGAGCAGGTTCACTGTTTGTTGTCAGTTCTGGTATTGTAACTGAGATGCTCTGCCAGGTGGCCTAAATAAAGGTGACTGCATTTCACACAAAAGTTCAATTTGTTTCTGTTCATTAATACATTCAAACTTTACTAGCATTCAATAAAGAGTATTAGATGTTTCATTTTATCCAAGGGTAAAACATGACTTTAGATATTCAAGGAAACATAAAAAATGCCTTACACTTTACACTTCATATTTTAGTCGACTAGATTTCGCCCAGTGTCAGCTGGAATAGGCTGAATAAGCAGTAAAGATGATGGATGGATGTATAAATGAAGAGTATGCCTCCAGCCTGCTCTACTGTAAAATGTCTTGAGATAATACTTGTTATGAAATGGTGCTATATAAATAAATATTGATTGATTGATTTAGCTGTAATAATATGCTGCAGTTGCACAGTGTTGCAGGAGGGTTTGATTGGATATTATGAACTCCAATGACCCCTGTTTAATTTCCATAATTAATGAGAGTTGCTGGGGTCAAGTCAAGGGCAGGGAAGTTGATCACAGTTTCATCATTTTTGCTCTATGAGCATTTGCAATAAGCATCACATCACAAAGGCCTAAAATAATTTCATAAATAAGAAAATGCATGTTTTTCTTATAAAAACAACAGTTTTTCCCTCTCAGAATGTGCTCTGTTTTCCCTGAAGGCTTGTCTTCGCCTCACCTTTAAAATGTAATCAGAGATGCTCAAGCTGCGTATCAGCTTTCCTTAGATTGATTGGTGTGGGGGATTTGGAGAAAGTGCCAAAATGGGATTGTGTAAAACAGATAGAGCAGCAGATAGATGTAGAACATCTTGTTTTTAAAGCTCATTTTCTCTCTTTTATTTTGATTCTGCATGCTGCTTAGTGTTCTGATATCATTGTGGGCCTTTTATAATCTTAATGCTGGGAATTGCTGGTCCTAATGTTCAGCTGAATCAGCCCTCCAGCACTCTTTCTATTCTTTGAATGCAATTGATAAGGCTATTAGAAATACTATGAACAAAGAGGAATGTGAATCAAAACTGTGCAAGTATAATGGCTTATCCAACATGCAGATCTGTGCCCACATATAGAGCATGGAACAGGTGGAGGATCAAGTGCATCAAAGTGCCGTAACATTATAACTTAACAACCATCAACAATGCTTTTGTGTCTTTAAAAAGCCCAAATGGCCCAGTGTTCTGTGTTTTCTTCTGCCCTGCTGAACGCAGTAATAGCCTGAGGTCAGCACTAAAAGATGGTTACACACTCCCTAACAACCACTCCAACATACTAAAAGTGGTAAGAGAATATGGTAGAAGAAGGAGGATCCTATTATTCCACATGGCTGCAATTTAGTTTTCTTCTCCTCAAATGTGGTGCACTTTGTGAGAAACTGTTTCATAACCACTAAACTTAACCAGAGAAGTTAAGAATAGCATAAACACAAATTTAGGATCATTCCCAAGTGTTGCAGCACATTTAAAGGTATTTGACATCTTAAGGACATATACAGTAGCTGTAAGCACAACATTAAAGGGATAGTTCAGTGTTTTAAATTAGGCTGTGTGAGGTTAATTTCAATTGTAAAAACTTTATCCACAATGATTTTGATCTCTTCACCACATTGGTCCAAGGCCTGCTTGTATTTTAATGAATTTTAGCTCAGAGCCTAAATTCTGTCAAAATGCAGAAAAACACAACAAACTTACAAAAATGGAGCACGGATGGAATAAAGGCTCTCGTATGTTTACTGGTGCACATATCTGCACCAAAATAGAGAGGGAAACAACAAAGAGCCATCAGAACCTTTCAGCAGCTATCTGTGTCCTTATTGGTAGATTATATTTTGGACAAAGCGAACAGTGTGGTTACTCGGCTGGTTTTTGCCATTCAGAGTGAAGGATGAGCATCTCTATGAGGAGGCTTGAACAGATTTTTTCACTCTGAAGTTTAAGCTGGTTAAAAAGTCAAACATGCAGGAAAAAGAAGTGAAATCAGAAAACTCATGGAAACACTCTCACCTCCTATTTTCAGAAGTTTTGACACTTTGATGTAAATATATCCTCCTGTACTGATGCTAAAAAGTTTGTTTCTCATGAGCACGACCCCTTAAACATATTTAGAAGGAACCAGGATGGCACAAAGGTTTGTATGACATTTGCAGCAATTTCATCCCAGTTTACTGGCAAGCGCACAACCTTTTTGCCTTTCCTATACAAGGTCTTTGCCAATTATAAAGCTAAGAAAAGAAAGATTATAGTTTATGGCCTGTTTGTGGTAAAATGGATAATGCGAGAGAGGGCTAGACAGCAGGAAGCACACTGCTGCCTAGTCTGTAAGCACTGGCATCACATACCAGAGCAGATCCAGGCTGATTTAGGTGATGTTTCTGAAATAGATAGCATAACTAGCACTGCTACTATAATAACATGTTAATTATAGTAGCTACATTCACTGCCTGGATGATCATTGACCAATGAATTTGTTCAAAAGCGTCACACATGATGCTCCTCAGCCAATAAGCGGGAGAAATGAAGAGAGGATGGGGAAAGCTATTTGGAAAACTGACACATTAGCCATCTCAATAAGAAAAGAAGATAGTGAAAAAAAGTCTTTAATTGAGAAAAGATGGACGTTTACATGGTTATTTGCCCCACTCAAAGTTCAAACTAGAATGCTTTTTATGTTTTGATATGCTTAGGAGGATTGAATGTGTCCATACGATGCAAAACAAATGTCTTAATAGGAGTTATACTGATTTAAATCTTTACATGAATGTGTATATTGAGGGCCTGATGTGACTGACTCATCAATACTCCTAACATAATATTATTCAACACTGATCTAACAAAGATGCTCATTGCCTTGAATATGCAATTACCATTTAAGTCCTGATGCAGGAGTTTCTGTTCACATCAGAAATGAAATCATGACAGAACTGAAGCTCATATCCCAAAAGAAGCTTCTGTTAAAATCGTTCAATAACTTTGATGAACTAAGTTTGTTTATTTATTTAATTATTTTACAAAATTGATAAACAGAAACAAAACTTAGCCCACACATATCCAAGTAAGATTGGGATTGGAATTATATAGAACAAAGTTTTTATGAATCTGTCCCCTTCAAAGCTGTATAATTTTTTATATTAATATGTTGTGGGAGAAAAATATTGATGATTGATGGTCTTAATCAATTGTTTTGTCTTTACTTTTGCTTACCATCATCAGTGTTGTAATCAATGATTTACTTGTAAATTTATTTCATTTTTTCTTATTTTTATATATTGCTTATTTTTTATATCTTTAATTTCATGTTTTACTTATTATATGCTTAATGGTTTACTAAGTTTATTTTATACTTTATGTGCCTTATATATTTTCTTAAGATGATTTGCCTCATATAATTCTCTCACACACAGAATGTATTAGTTAGAATTGTCACACAATATATGCCTTATGATTGCTACAAGAGTGTTTCAATTTTATAATCTCACAAAGTAGTAGTTAGACTTTTTACACATTATATTTTTATGAAATGGTTTCTGTCTTATTGAAGGTAATTGTTTTTTATATGCATAAATATTCTTAAAAGTTGTTTTTCCCTTACATAGAGCCAAAGTACATATCTAATGATGCTATTAGCCATTTTAGTATAATACATTTATTTATAGAAAACAAAATTAAATATCCATTTTTAAATTTTAAAATCTCAGCATTTATCTGGAAAATTTATTTTAAAAAAGTCAGACGTATATATGAGGGAAAAAATGTTGCATCTATTTGATCATTTTTCAACCCTTAGCTATACTGTGGAGTTTGCAATAAAACTGATGTCACGTTAAGCAGGTTTGTCACCACGACTGCCTTCCTTCATGTTACACATAATTGCTTTACCTAGTATTTATATAAAAACATGTATTGTTGCCTTTTCCCCACAATTCTGGCCTTATTATGTCTTTTTTATGCAGCTCCAAGAACAAATACAGCTACAGTTTTTGTTTTCATTGTCTGCTTCCTCCTCTTTTACTGTCACTTTCATCTCCCTCTGCCTCTATCATGCTTGCTCTTTTTTCTCTCGTACAGTCTCCTCCACTCCTCCACTTTTTTCTCTTGTTTGGCTCGTCAGGTTCACTCCTGTCTGTCTGTCTGTCTCTCCCCCCTCATCCCTTAATCCCTTTTCTCTGTGCTGTTTCCTCCCCCCTTGGCCTCTTAGCTCCAAATACTCTCTAACCTCCTCACCTGGGTCCCTTTCCATCCTTTGTCTGCCACTTCACTTCCTTCCTCTGCCTCACCTCGCCTGTGTTTTTTCCTGTGTGCAGTTTCTTGTATTTTTTAAATCTCCGTCCCCTCCTGCTTGGCTCAGTGTCCCACCAATCATTAAAGATCTCACCCATCCCTCTTCAAAAGCGCTTTATCTTGCATTAAATTCCATAATTTGCTTATCTGTTTTAGCCTTTTCTCTCCTGGATGCTTCTATCCTTCTCTTGCCTGGCCTCATCCTCTATTCATCTGCGTGTAATCTGTCACAGCAGCATAAACCCAAACCTTGCTTATGTAATCTGATAAGAGCCGCACACACAAACACACACATATAACACACAAATACACAAGCTTCCCCTCCACGTTGCATGCATGACTGCAGGCTGTTTCTGCATGCGATGTGTCTGTGACGGTGTGTTCACGAGTGCATGCATGTGTGATTGTGCGATCTTGCAAGTGTCGGCTTCATTGGACCGGCTGGTTTGGATGTTTGTGCGTGTAGCTTGTCATGTCTGGTGATGTATCTGATTGGATTAGAGCGAGGGATGAGGATCATAAGTGATCGAGAGATGGACAGAAAGGGAGTCAGATAAATAAAATGAAGCAAGAGTGGATGACAGTTGCTCCAAATACCCATAATCCACCCTGTTGTCATGCTATGGTGGTCCCTCTGCTTGTTTTCACTCTGACAGTGGACATCTTCCACTTTCCTTTCCGTCTTCTTACGCATAAACACACCACTGCTGAGCAGATCAGTGGGATTTTTCTTCTTAATGTTCCCCTTTTTGAGGTTTTTATGAATGCTTTCTGTTCCCTCTGATCTCTCTGTGATTGTTTACTAATGGGCACAAGTGTCAGCGTGAATTTGGAAATAATTTAGTTCTTAGAAAAAGAGCAAAAAATGTTGAACATTGAGTGTTTTCTACATGCTGCCCCTGGATGCAGATGCAGGAACTTTTTAAGGATTTGTTAACATTGCAAGATGGGCAATTTTCCAGATTTTTGCAATTAGTTCTCAATGACTTTTGATTACATTTTTGGGAATGTTGGTCATTGCACTAAGGCAGAGTGCTTAGATTTTGGTGGTGATCCTAATACAGATGCAAATCCAGGAATTTCAAAAGGATTTGTTAAATGCCTTATTTTTGTTTCCCCCAATTTCGCTAATAACCCCATAAGTTCTCAGCAGCCTTGATGGAGGCTCGTGCTCTCTGGGCTCTTCTAGTGTTATTATTATTATTATTCAATGACACAAACATGCTTCTTTCATCATTAATTGTAGGTCATCATATTAAATTGTAGGTGGACACTGGTGTGTGTGGTCTTGTGAGATTTTGTTTCATTTTCATATTAACCAAATGCAACTTTAGCACTGTTCGAGATGGTTTGTGATGCTCAAATACAGATAAAGACTGAGCCTCCTCCTTTTCTCCTGCTCTGTGTATGTGAAAACTAACAGAGTACAGGTATGTAAATAAGGAGATATCCTTATAACTAGACTTGGGTTCCAAGTTCCCAAGATTCAAGGAATCAATAAGGGACGTGAGTTTTGGTTCCACTTTGTGTGTTATGATATGGCTAGTTTGGGTTAATTTGGTATGTTTTTTTCCTGGTGTTTAGACCTCTTGTTCCTCTTGTCTCTTGTGTTTCCAGTTTTATTTTGATTTATGTGTATGTCTCGAGTGTTTCCGTGGTTTCTAGTGTTTCCTTGTGTTTGCAGTTATCTGTTTTTGTTGAACCTTGATCAGTGACTTTGATTTGTACTTTGTAGTTAGCTTCTATCTTTGTTTGACCAGTTTTGATTTGATACTTTGTTTAGGATTTAGTTTTGTACTTTGGCCTTTTTGTAAAGGATTTGTTTTTGGTTTTAGATCCCTTTTTTTTAGTTTATAGTAAAACCTTTTTGTGTTAATCTGCATTTGGGGTCCTTATCCTTGTTTTTTTTGCCAGTTTATTTTTTAAAGATATCCTGACATTGTGGTTCCTAAAAGTTACATAAACCCTTTTTTGGTGATTAAACCTCAGGAAGTAAACTGCAATCCATAAAACTCTGATGTATCTTTAAGGACGCTGCTGTGTAGCCCATAGCATCACATGGTGTGTGATGTAAACAAAGTATGGAGATGAGGACTATGGTGGACGGCTGCTGCGAAAAGTTTGAACAAACTGCACTAAAATAGATAATGGCACCTCCCACAGTAATGACATTATGACGTTTAAAACAACGTTATACAGCGAGAGCAGAGAGCACCCCATTAACCCCCCTTTACTGTGAAGAGACCCTGCAGAGCTCACCATGAATGCAAATCACATGAACTAATTTCAACATATCCAGTAATCCCTCATAGATTTTGATGTACTTTCTTAAAATCACTTCATAAACATGGTCGGAGGTTGCAAATCACAACAGAAATAATAACACCATATTACACCTTTGAATTTGTATTATTGTCATATTTTAACAGTTTGGTTAATAATTATTGTTGTGATATGTCCTTATAATAATGGCAATATTTATTGGCATCCATAGAAAATAAGAATCTCTGCAAGAGGTAGATCATTGAGATCCTAACAGGGCCATCAATATGACAGGGAGATTTTTCTTCTCAAATACTCATCATATCGTGTTCTCCAAAAAATGTGGAATCAGAATTCGGGAAATTGAAGAACTGGATATTGATAAAAGCTAAACTGGTACCAACCCTTCCTAATAAGCAACATTAGTTTTTATATTTAATGGCTCTTAATTTGTCTCCCTCATAATTGAGACTGCAACAACAGCCAATCTTTAGGGTCAATGATTTTTATTCTTGATTCATAAACCTGTTAAAATGACTGCCTTTTTGTTTCATTATCAAAGGGGTACACTGTAACACATACACAAAGAGTTTTAATTTCATCAATAAAAGGAAATATGATCAAAACATTTGAGGTTGGAGCTCCATAAGCCACCCACTGGCTCCACATACGAAGAGCAGGATATGAACAACAAAACTAATTGAGACCAAAATAAGAAAAATTGTTACTGTTTTATTAGAGTTTAATCATTGCAGCATAGAAATAATGAAGACAACTTGGTCTGATGGTTTAAAAAAAAAACCACACTATATATATTAAACCTTGTGCAGCAGCTGCTTCAGCCTGATTTATTTTGATCAGGCAGATCCATCTTACTAAGCTCCAATCTACGACTGTGAGCTGCCCAATCAGCGTCCTTTAGAGCAGGAAGAGGGTTGACAGCAGGATAAAAAGATATTTTGGCTCCAGTTTTGACTGTTTTGGTGAGAGTTTTGTTCTAGGAAGTGGCTTATGTTTTGTATTTTAAGCCATGGCAGTACCACTTGCCTTCTGCATTTTGTAATTGGCCCATAATGAATGTGATTGACAGAATGATTGGCCAATCATTTTTCATTCATTTCCAAACACTTCTTTGGGCTGTTACCAGATTGACTGGTGAAACGTACTGAACAGAAACAAACACAAGAAAACAAAATTACAATGTTAGCTACTCATAGCTTGATACGCCAACATTTTTTTATTTGTTTCATGTCTCGCCTCACTCCCGAGTCTATGACAAGCAGATAGACACGTTGTAGGTAGGTCAACAAAACAAATCACGTCCGCGGTGGTTTGTGCATGTGCCCTGCGGTTTAGTTTCGTATGCATTTCTTTCCCAAAGATACATATACATAATGTGGTAAAAAAGTGAGTCACAACAAGCACACCAGGACTGTTTCCAGTTGCTGAGGTATTTATCTTGATGACTATAGGCAGAGGCAGGCTAACGCTACCCTAAGACTCCAGTGTTTGAGCTAAGCTGATTAGCAGTGGGCGAGCTCTGCCCGTCTCTTCCTTGTTACTGCTCGCACAGTCGGAAAGAATGGTGTCTATCTGCTTGTCATGGGCTCTTGAGTGAGGCACGAAACAAGATAAGATGTTGCTGTATGCGCCTTTAATTGTCCAATAATTGTATACTTGGCAGTGGCATATAATTTGTGATGATGCTATCTTTTTAATCATATGGAGCTAATGATATACTTGATTTCCATTTAACATCATTAGCATAACACAGCTCAGTTGCTTCAATTTCCTGAGCACAAACAAATCAAACTCTCTCCTGTTTATCCATCTGCTCTGCTATCAAACTGCACTGATACTTGGCATCTCTTACGGCCCCCCCACACAACACTCACGCAGCACACCACACCTTCTTTTTGGCATTCAGATGGAGGAGCGGTAATTTCCCATCACCACATGGGTATTTACTTTTGAAATTAAAGAATTGCAGGGGGAGAGAGAGACAGAAGGCGAGCGCCAGCACTTATGAATACGCTGAGTGAGGAGCCGAAGGACTTGAAAAGTGGCCTTTAGCTGGAGAAAAGCAGCGAGGAGGCAGTGGAGCGGGAGGAATGATGAAGACGAGGGGAGAACAAGGGAAAAGAAGAAAGGGTTTGGCCACAGTCAGATGAAATAAACACGAGAAGACGGATTAGGATGAATATTAACTGAACAGAATCCAACAAATACAAATATCACTCCCCTTGCAGTGTAGAATTTTGCACATGTGTGACCATCTTGCAGCAAAATGCCCTTCTCCTTGATGCTACCACTGCTGACATTCTGATTCCAAACAAGTCATCTTCACTCAATGCTCTGCTCACGGTGCTATATTAAAAAAGTCACAGCTGGTCCCCTCAAACTTGTTTCCTTCTATTGTTTGCATCTCGATCTGCGAGTCACTCAGAGTAAACATTCTGCCACTGCAAATAGCCGTGACGTTAAACGCAGGGGAGCTTTTTGTTGAGGTGTGCGGGCGTCCGGGGCCGATGTAGTGCAAACACTCTCAGTGTGAGGATCCCACAGGATGACTGGTGTTTAGTTTGCGTGTCTGTGTGTGTGCTGGAGGGACAAAGAAGTGCTTCATATAAAAGGCTAAGTCATGGAAAAGTGTTCATGCAGTGTCATGGTTTTGGTCGCTGACTCTATGTGAGTGTGTTTGTATGTGTCATCATAGCCAGCAGCAGAAAATAACACTTAAATGAACAGCCTGCAAAAACAAAGTGTGTGAACATGTTGTGTGTCACTAAGTCACTGTAGCACAAAAATCCATAAGAGACGAGGACCACTGTGGGACAGCCTGCATGGAGGCATGGTGGGCGTTTGTGAGTTAGCTAAGTTTAAATGTTCAATCTCAGTTTATCTTATTTATTTATTAATGTATGATAATGCGCGTGTGTTTCCGAAAAGGTGTGTGTGCATGGCTCTTTAGCTAGCTAGCTCCCTCAGGCTCTGTGGCTATCCTCTCTGTGTGTGACATTAGCGAGGGACGAGAAGTCTGAGCACCATGCTGCCAGTACCTCTCAATACATCATACCACACATACACACACACTCTGGGCCAAAAACAAACAAACGGGAGGCCTGGCAGATACTGGATGTGAACATCTGCAATATGACTTACGCTTGGGGAGAAGCAGGGTGCATGTGTGTGTGTGTGCGTTTGTGTGCTTGAACAAAACATAATCCATGACTTCCTATCCATAAAAAGCTGCTGCTGGAAGACTATGGTGATTGTGTGTTGCGTAATAACATACGTGTAATATGCTATTATGAGATTGCATACATTACATTACGGGGATTATTCTAAAGCCACGGTTTGAGACTGTCAAACTGCCAGAGCCAGTTAGAAGGGAGGGCACTCGTCGGCTGCTGCGTTAAAGCATATTATGCACTTTCTATA
>JBAMNC010000849.1:0-212095 GCA_037902135.1 Cetoscarus ocellatus | reverse complement strand
TTTTGAAGCACGGATTTATTCCCTGGTGGTTTTCGTCTGACTCCCTCTACCTCTCCCTTTCCTTCTCTGCCCTGTCATTTTTCTTTCTCTGTCCTTCTCCACCCTGTTTGTACAGCGTCCCCTCTTTAATTTTCTCCATGTCTGCCATGTCTCTCAGTCTCTTTGTCCTCCCTTGAGTTTGACTTTCCTGCCTGTTGCTCTTGTTTTTATTTGTGTCATTTTGTGTGTTCCCAAAACAGGAATCTGACTGGTTATGAAAAATCAATGCATTGTAATGGTTTCTCCAATTCAATATCGATTCCTCTGAATCGTTTACTCCTGGCCAGTGAGGACATGCATGATTCAAATTGCCGTAACTCCTCGAGTATTAACGCTTTCCAAATAATTCCAATGTGTTCTGAAAGCTGAGGAGAAGAGCTTTCTGGTACATTATGGTACATTACGGTAGAGGCTGCCTGGATTGAGGGGGGTGGGTTGGAATTGTGCTCAGCCGAACAGCAGATTGAAAGGGCTGAGAGCCGAACATGTGTGACTTAACGGTGGTTCATCAGTATTGTCTGTGTAAACAATGTAAAACATTGTAAACAATAGCATTAGTATAATTCTGGAGTGTTTTATTTCTGTTCTTATGCAGTATTTTCTGTGTATTTTGCTGTATTTTTGCTGTATTTTCCCCTTTTTTACTGTGTTTTTTGTCATTAATCCTCTTTTTCATCAAAGTTCGTTTTTTTTTATGGATTCTATAAATAGTAATTTTAGAAATATTGAAGGAAGAAATGTTGAGGTCTCTGTCTTCAGCTGGGCAGGAACTGCTTAGGGACTACCATCAGTTAAAAAAAAAACAAAAACACCTGGACATGGTCTAATATAACAGGCTGTAACATGGACGCTATGCTGTAGGCAAACAAAAATGTTTGAGTTTATGTAAAAATAGGTTACGTTTGTTTGTGGTTATCTCAAAACATTTGTACATGTTAATTTACGATTGTTTATGAAGAGAATCCCGTTTAAAGTTCAAATGCGTTATTTATTATTTTCTTGTAATTACACACTGTTTCAAGCATTTATAACATAATAATGACAGATATGAGCCAGAATAGTTTACTTTTATTTCTCATGAAAAAAGGATGACAAAATTTATTCAAAAGACAATTCCTGACACATTTATTGACAAAAAAAGACAAAAAAGACCAGCTGGACATTTATAATTTTAGTATTAACTGTCATGTTTTTTACTTTTAGTACTTCATATGCACAAATAAGTTATTATTGGGCAAATTTTTATTTTCAGATGATTGTTTGCTCAAAAATGTGAGGTGACAAACCACATAAATTGTCAATAGGTACTCTAATTATTTGTGTATTTCTTCTTCTTACTGAATCAATACCGAATCGAATCGCAACCTAAACAATCAAATCAAAATGAATTGTGAGGTTCTTATCAATGCCCGGCCCTAATAGACTTGATGTGTGTGCTCTGCAGCAGACAGGAGAGGATAACAAATCTCCTGATCCGCTGTCATGTTTAAACAAATGTATGCAGTACATTTATATTCAGCACGTCCCTTCTTCATCTACTCACACCCCCAACATGGCTTCATCAGGTGGCTGTTCATCATGAGGCTGGTTCCACTTAAAGAGCTCAAACTGCTAATCAGGTTTTTTCTTGCCACTGTGACTGCAAACCTCCTGCAGATACGCTGCACTGTAGGTTGGCCCTGTGCTGTGCTCATGGTGAATTCATGTTGGTTTGGGCGGTGGTGCAGCAGGTAGTGCATGTGCCTCACAGCAAGAAGGTTGTGGGTTCTATCCCTGGGTTGGGGCAGGGCCTCTCTGTGTGGAGTTTGCATAGTTCTCCTGTGCATGCTTGGGTTCACTCTGGGCACTTAAGCTTCCTCCTACAGACCAAAAACATGCTCATTAGGTTGATTGGTGGCTTCCAAATTGCCCTTAGGTTTAAGTGAAAACATGAATGGGTGTCTGTCTCTTTATGTGGCCCTTTGATCGGCTCAGTGTTAATTTTGTTGACCTGGTTATTTTCGTCATAGTTTTCACCACCAACCTTTTTTTCTCCTGACGAAAACTAGACAGTAACTAATAAAAACAAGTTCACATTGTCAAAAACTAAAACTAAATTAACTGACATTTTCATCAACAAATAAAAACTAAATGTTTGACAGAGACTAAATCTAATCAAACCTAATTTAGTCATATAGGGAGTAGAGACCAAGTTAGAAATATATCCAATCACAGCTACTTTGATTGTGTGGAAAGGGTTGGATGAGTTAGGAGGGACAATCCAATCACAACTGCCTTAAGCTTCATTTGGCGGGATAAGTTGGGGAGCAATCCAGTCAGAGCTACTCTCTTTATGAACTGATATCTTAATGTGGAGACAGGTTCACTGTTTGTTGTCAGTTCTGGTATTGTAACTGAGATGCTCTGCCAGTGGGCCTAAATAAAGGTGACTGCATTTTCACACAAAAGTTCAATTTGTTTCTGTCATTAATACATTCAAACTTTACTAGCATTCAATAAAGAGTATTAGATGTTTCATTTTATCCAAGGGTAAAACATGACTTTAGATATTCAAGGAAAACATAAAAAATGCCTTACCACTTTACACTTCATATTTTAGTCGACTAGATTTCGCCCAGTGTCAGCTGGAATAGGCTGAATAAGCAGTAAAGATGATGGATGGATGTATAAATGAAGAGTATGCCTCCAGCCTGCTCTACTGTAAAATGTCTTGAGATAATACTTGTTATGAAATGGTGCTATATAAATAAATATTGATTGATTGATTTAGCTGTAATAATATGCTTGCAGTTTGCACAGTGTTGCAGGAGGGTTTGGTTGGATATTATGAACTCCAATGACCCCTGTTTAATTTCCATAATTAATGAGAGTTGCTGGGGTCAAAGTCAAGGGGCAGGGAAGTTGATCACAGTTTCATCATTTTTGCTCTATGAGCATTTGCAATAAGCATCACATCACAAAGGCCTAAAATAATTTCATAAATAAGAAAATGCATGTTTTTCTTATAAAAACAACAGTTTTTTTCCTCTCAGAATGTGCTCTGTTTTCCCTGAAGGCTTGTCTTCGCCTCACCTTTAAAATGTAATCAGAGAATGCTCAAGCTGCGTATCAGCTTTCCTTAGATTGATTGGTGTGGGGGATTTGGAGAAAGTGCCAAAATGGGATTGGTGTAAAACAGATAGAGCAGCAGATAGATGTAGAACATCTTGTTTTTAAAGCTCATTTTCTCTCTTTTATTTTGATTCTGCATGCTGCTTAGTGTTCTGATATCATTGTGGGCCTTTTATTAATCTTAATGCTGGGAATTGCTGTCCTAATGTTCAGCTGAATCAGCCCTCCAGCACTCTTTCTATTCTTTGAATGCAATTGATAGGCTATTAGAAATACTATGAACAAAGAGGAATGTGAATCAAAACTGTGCAAGTATAATGGCTTATCCAACATGCAGATCTGTGCCCACATATAGAGCATGGAACAGGTGGAGGGATCAAGTGCATCAAAGTGCCGTAACATTATAACTTAAACAACCATCAACAATGCTTTTGTGTCTTTAAAAAGCCCAAATGGCCCAGTGTTCTGTGTTTTCTTCTGCCTGCTGAACGCAGTAATAGCCTGAGGTCAGCACTAAAAGATGGTTACATCACTCCCTAACAACCAACTCCAACATACTAAAAGTGGTAAGAGAATATGTAGAAGAAGGAGGATCCTATTATTCCACATGGCTGCAGTTAGTTTTCTTCTCTCAAATGTGGTGCACTTTGTGAGAAACTGTTTCATAACCACTAAACTTAACCAGAGAAGTTAAGAATAGCATAAACACAAATTTAGGATCATTCCCAAGCAGCACATTTAAAGGTATTTGACATCTTAAGGACATATACAGTAGCTGTAAGCACAACATTAAAGGGATAGTTCAGTGTTTTAAATTAGGCTGTGTGAGGTTAATTTTCAATTGTAAAAAACTTTATCCACATGATTTGATCTCTTCACCACATTGGTCCAAGGTTGCTTGTATTTTAATGATCTTTAGCTCAGAGCCTAAATTCTGTCAAAATGCAGAAAAACACAACAAACTTACAAAAATGGAGCACGGATGGAATAAAGGCTCTCGTATGTTTACTGGTGCACTAATAATCTGCACCAAAATAGAGAGGGAAACAACAAAGAGCCATCAGAACCTTTCAGCAGCTATCTGTGTCCTTATTGGTAAGATTATATTTTGGACAAAGCGAACAGTGTGGTTACTCGGCTGGTTTTTGCCATTCAGAGTGAAGGATGAGCATCTCTATGAGGAGGCTTGAACAGATTTTTTCACTCTGAAGTTTAAGCTGGTTAAAAAGTCAAACATGCAGGAAAAAGAAGTGAAATCAGAAAACTCATGGAAACACTCTCACCTCCTATTTTCAGAAGTTTTGACACTTTGATGTAAATATATCCTCCTGTACTGATGCTAAAAAGTTTGTTTCTCATGAGCACACCCCTTAAACATATTTTAGAAGGAACCAGGATGGCACAAAGGTTTGTATGACATTTGCAACAATTTCATCCCAGTTTACTGGCAAGCGCACAACCTTTTTGCCTTTCCTATACAAGGTCTTTGCCAATTATAAAGCTAAAGAAAGAAAGATTATAGTTTATGGCCTGTTTGTGGTAAAATGGATAATGCGAGAGAGGGCTAGACAGCAGGAAGCACACTGCTGCCTAGTCTGTAAGCACTGGCATTCACATACCAGAGCAGATCCAGCTGATTTAGGTGATGTTTCTGAAATAGATAGCATTAAATAGCACTGCTACTATAATAACATGTTAATTATAGTAGCTACAATTCACTGCCTGGAATGATCATTGACCAATGAATTTGTTCAAAAGCGTCACACATGATGCTCCTCAGCCAAAAAGCGGGAGAAATGAAGAGAGGATGGAGAAGGCTATTTGGAAAACTGACAACATTAGCCATCTCAATAAGAAAAGAAGATAGTGAAAAAAAAGTCTTTAATTGAGAAAAGATGGACGTTTACATGGTTATTTGCCCCACTCAAGTTCAAACTAGAATGCTTTGTATGGTTTTGATAATGACTTAGGTTAGGAATTGAATGTGTCCATACGATTGCAAAACAAATGTCTTAATAGGAGTTATACTGATTTAAATCTTTACATGAATGTGTATATTGAGGGCCTGGATGTGATTGACTCATCAATGACTCCTAACATAATATTATTTCAACACTGATCTAACAAAGATGCTCATTGCCTTGAATATGCAATTACCATTTAAGTCCTGATGCAGGAGTTTCTGTTCACATCAGAAATGAAATCATGACAGAACTGAAGCTCATATCCCAAAAGAAGCTTCTGGTTAAAATCGTTCAATAACTTGATGAACTAAGTTTGTTTTATTTATTTAATTATTTTACAAAATTGATAAACAGAAACAAAACTTAGCCCACACATATCCAAGTAAGATTGGGATTGGAATTATTATAGAACAAAGTTTTTATGAATCTGTCCCCTTCAAAGCTGTATAATTTTTTATATTAATATGTTGTGGGAGAAAATATATTGATGATTGATGGTCTTAATCAATTGTTTTGGTCTTTTACTTTTGCTTACCATCATCAGTGTTGTATTCAATGATTTACTATTGTAAATTTATTTCATTTTTATCTTATTTTTTATATATTGCTTATTTTTTATATCTTTAATTTCATTGTTTTACTTATTATATGCTTAATGGTTTACTAAGTTTATTTTATACTTTATGTGCCTTATATATTTTCTTAAGATGATTTGCCTCATATAATTCACTCACACACATAGAAGGTATTAGTTAGAATTGTCACACAACAGAATGCCTTATGATTGCTACAAGAGTGTTTCAATTTTATAATCTGCACAAAGTAGTAGTTAGACTTTTTACACATTATATTTTTATGAAATGGTTTCTGTCTTATTGAAGGTAATTGTTTTTTATATGCATAAATATTCTTAAAAGTTGTTTTTTCCCTTACATAGAGCCAAAGTACATATCTAATGATGCTATTAGCCATTTTAGTATAATACATTTATTTATAGAAAACAAAATTAAATATCCATTTTTAAAATTTTAAAATCTCAGCATTATCTGGAAAAATTTATTTTAAAAAAAGTCAGACGGATATATGAGGGAAAAAATGTTGCATCTATTTGATCATTTTTCAAACCCTTAGCTATACTGTGGAGTTTGCAATAAAAACTGATGTCATGTTAAGCAGGTTTGTCACCACGACATGCTCTTCCTTCATGTTACACATAATTGCTTTACCTAGTATTTATATAAAAACATGTATTATTGCCTTTTCCCCCCACAATTCTGGCCTTATTATGTCTTTTTTTATGCAGCTCCAAGAACAAATACAGCTACAGTTTTTGTTTTCATTGTCTGCTTCCTCCTCTTTTACTGTCACTTTTCATCTCCCTCTGCCTCTATCATGCTTGCTCTTTTTTCTCTCGTACAGTCTCCTCCACTCCTCCACTTTTTTCTCTTTGTTTGGCTCGTCAGGTTCACTCCTGTCTGTCTGTCTGTCTCTCCCTCCTCATCCCTTAATCCCTTTTCTCTGTGCTGTTTCCTCCCCCCTTGGCCTCTTAGCTCCAAATACTCTCTAACCTCCTCACCTGGGTCCCTTTCCATCCTTTGTCTGCCACTTCACTTCCTTTCCTCTGCCTCACCTCGCCTGTGTTTTTTCCTGTGTGCAGTTCTTGTATTTTTTAAATCTCCGTCCCCTCCTGCTGGCTCAGGTGTCCCACCAATCATTAAAGATCTCACCCATCCCCGTCTTCAAAAGCGGCTTTATCTTGCATTAAATTCCATAATTTGCTTATCTGTTTTAGCCTTTTTCTCTCCTGGATGCCTTCTATCCTTCTCTTGCCTGGCCTCATCCTCTATTCATCTGCGTGTAATCTGTCACAGCAGCATAAACCCAAACCTTGCATATGTAATCTGATAAGAGCCGCACACACAAACACACACATATAACACACCAAATACACAAGCTTCCCCTCCACGTTGCATGCATGAGCTGCAGGCTGTTTCTGCATGCGATGTGTCTGTGACGGTGTGTTCACGAGTGGCATGCATGTGTGATTGTGCGATCTTGCAAGTGTCGCTTCATTGGACCGCTGGTTTGGATGTTTGTGCTGGTAGCTTGTCATGTCTGGTGATGTATCTGATTGGATTAGAGCGAGGGATGAGGATCATAAGTGAACGAGAGATGGGACAGAAAGGAGTCAGATAAATAAAATGAAGCAAGAGTGGATGAGACAGTTCTCCAATATACCCATAATCCTCCCTGTTGTCATGCTATGGTGGTCCCTCTGCTTGTTTTCACTCTGACAGTGGACATCTTCCACTTTCCTTTCCGTCTTCTTACGCATAAACACACCACTGCTGAGCAGATCAGTGGGATTTTTTCTTCTTAATGTTCCCCTTTTTGAGGTTTTTATGAATGCTTTCCTGTTCCCCCTCTGATCTCTCTGTGATTGGTTTACTAATGGGCACAAGTGTCAGCGTGAATTTGGAAATAATTTAGTTCTTAGAAAAAGAGCAAAAAAATGTTGAACATTGAGTGTTTTCTACATGCTGCCCCTGATGCAGATGCAGGAACTTTTTAAGGATTTGTTAACATTGCAAGATGGGCAATTTTTCCAGATTTTTGCAATTAGTTCTCAATGACTTTTGATTACATTTTGGGGAATGTTGGTCATTGCACTAAGGCAGAGTGCTTAGATTTTGGTGTGATCCTAATACAGATGCAAATCCAGGAATTTCAAAAGGATTTGTTAATGCTTATTTTTGTTTCCCCCAATTTCGCTAATAACCCCATAAGTTCTCAGCAGCCTTGATGGAGGCTCGTGCTCTCTGGGCTCTTCTAGTGTTATTATTATTATTATTCAATGACACAAACATGCTTCTTTCATCATTAATTGTAGGGTCATCATATTAAATTGTAGGTGGACACTGGTAGTGTGTGGTCCTTGTGAGATTTGTTTCATTTTCATATTAACCAAATGCAACTTTAGCACTGTTCGAGATGGTTTGTGATGCCTCAATAATACAGATAAAGACTGAGCCTCCTCCTTTTCTCCTGCTCTGTGTATGTGAAAACTAACAGAGTACAGGTATGTAAATAAGGAGATATTCCTTATAACTAGACTTGGGTTCCAAGTTCCCAAGATTCAAGGAATCAATAAGGGACGTGAGTTTTGGTTCCACTTTGTGTGTTATGATATGGGCTAGTTTGGTTAATTTGGTATGTTTTTTTTCCTGGTGTTTAGACCTCTTGTTCCTCTTTTCTCTTGTGTTTCCAGTTTTATTTTGATTTATGTGTATGTCTCGAGTGTTTCCAGTGTTTCTAGTGTTTCCTTGTGTTTGCAGTTATCTGTTTTTGTTGAACCTTGATCAGTGACTTTGATTTGTACTTTGTAGTTAGCTTCTATCTTTGTTTGACCAGTTTTGATTTGATACTTTGTTTAGGATTTAGTTTTGTACTTTGGCTTTTTGTAAAGGATTTGTTTTTGGTTTTTAGATCCCTTTTTTTTAGTTTATAGTAAAACCTTTTTGTGTTAATCTGCATTTGGGGTCCTTATCCTTGTTTTTTTTGCCAGTTTATTTTTTAAAGATATCCTGACATTGTGGTTCCTAAAAGTTACATAAACCCTTTTTGGTGATTAAACCTCAGGAAGTAAACTGCAATCCATAAAACTCTGATGTATCTTTAAGGACCTGCTGTGTAGCCATAGCATCACATGGTGTGTGATGTAAACAAAGTATGGAGATGAGGACTATGGTGGACGGCTGCTGCGAAAAGTTTGAACAAACTGCACTAAATAGATAATGGCACCTCCCACAGTAATGACATTATGACGTTTAAAACAACGTTATACAGCGAGAGCAGAGAGCACCCCATTAACCCCCCTTTACTGTGAAGAGACCCTGCAGAGCTCACCATGAATGCAAATCACATGACTAATTTCAACATATCCAGTAATCCTCATAGATTTTGATGTACTTTCTTAAAATCACTTCATAAACATGGTCGGAGGTTGCAAATCACAACAGAAATAATAACACCATATTACACCTTTGAATTTGTATTATTGTCATATTTTAACAGTTTTGGTTAATAATTATTGTTGTGATATGTCCTTATAATAATGGCAATATTTATTGGCATCCATAGAAAATAAGAATCTCTGCAAGAGTAGATCATTGAGATCCTAACAGGGCCATCAATATTGACAGGGAGATTTTTATTCTCAAAATACTCATCATATCGTGTTCTCCAAAAAATGTGGAATCAGAATTCGGGAAATTGAAGAACCGGAATTGATAAAAGCTAAACGGTACCAACCCTTCCTATAAGCAACATTAGTTTTTATATTTAATGGCTCTTAATTTGTCTCCATCATATTGAGACTGCAATACAGCATCTTTAGGGTCAATGATTTTTATTCTTGATTCATAAACCTGTAAAATGACTGCCTTTTTGGTTTCATTATCAAAGGGTACACTGTAACACATACACAAAGAGTTTTAATTTCATCAATAAAAGGAAATATGATCAAACATTTGAGGTTGGAGCTCCATAAGCCACCCACTGGCTCCACATACGAAGAGCAGGATATGAACAACAAAACTAATTGAGACCAAAATAAGAAAAATGTTACTGTTTTATTAGAGTTTAATCATTGCACATAGAAATATGAAGACAACTTGGTCTGATGGTTTAAAAAAAAAAACCACACTATATATATTAACCTTGTGCAGCAGCTGCTTCAGCCTGATTTATTGTGATCAGGCAGATCCATCTTACTAAGCTCCAATCTACGACTGTGAGCTGCCCAATCAGCGTCCTTTAGAGCAGGAAGAGGGTTGACAGCAGGATAAAAAGGATATTTTGGCTCCAGTTTTGACATGTTTTTGGTGAGAGTTTGTTCTAGGAAGTGGCTTATGTTTTGTATTTTAAGCCATGGCAGTACCACTTGCCTTCTGCATTTTGTAATTGGCCCATAATGAATGTGATTGACAGAATGATTGGCCAATCATTTTTCATTCATTTCCAAACACGTTCTTTGGGCTGTTTACCAGATTGACTGGTGAAACGTACTGAACAGAAACAAACACAAGAAAACAAAATTACAATGTTAGCTACTCATAGCTTGATACGCCAACATTTTTTTATTTGTTTCATGTCTCGCCTCACTCCCGAGTCTATGACAAGCAGATAGACACGTTGTAGGTAGGTCAACAAAACAAATCACGTCCGCGGTGGTTTGCGCATGTGCCCTGCGGTTTAGTTTCGTATGCATTTCTTTCCAAAGATACATAAAGCGCTTATCTAGGTCTAAAAATAGATAACATAACATAATGTGGTAAAAAAGTGAGTCACAACAAGCACACAGGACTGTTTCCAGTTGCTGAGGTATTTATCTGATGACTATAGGCAGAGGCAGGCTAACGCTACCCTAAGACTCCCAGTGTTTGAGCTAAGCTGATTAGCAGTGGGCGAGCTCTGCCCGTCTCTTCCTTGTTACTGCACGCACAGTCGAAAGAATGGTGTCTATCTGCTTGTCATGGGCTCTTGAGTGAGGCACGAAACAAAGAAGATGTTGCTGTATCCCTTTAATGTCCAATAATTGTATACTTGGCAGTGGCATATAATTTGTGATGATGCTATCTTTTAATCATATGGAGCTAATGATATACTTGATTCCATTTAACATCATTAGCATAACACAGCTCAGTTGCTTCAATTTCCTGAGCACAAACAAATCAAACTCTCTCCTGTTATCCATCTGCTCTGCTATCAAACTGCACTGATACTTGGCATCACTTACAGGCCCCCCCACACACACTCACGCAGCACACCACACCTCTTTTTGGCATTCAGATGGAGGAGCGGTAATTTCCCATCACCACATGGGTATTTACTTTTGAAATTAAAGAATTGCAGGGGGGAGAGAGACAGAAGGCGAGCGCCAGCACTTATGAATACGGCTGAGTGAGGAGCCGAAGGACTTGAAAAGTGGCCTTAGCTGGAGAAAAGCAGCGAGGAGGCAGTGGAGCGGGAGGAATGATGAAGACGAGGGGAGAACAAGGGAAAAGAAGAAAGGGTTTGGCCACAGTCAGATGAAATAAACACGAGAAGACGGATTAGGATGAATATTAACTGAACAGAATCCAACAAATACAAATATCACTCCCCTTGCAGTGTAGAATTTTGCACATGTGTGACCATCTTGCAGCAAAATGCCCTTCTCCTTGATGTTACCACTGCTGACATTCTGATTCCAAACAAGTCATCTTCACTCAATGCTCTGCTCACGGTGCTATATTAAAAAAAGTCACAGCTGGTCCCCTCAAACTTGTTTCCTTCTATTGTTTGCATCTCGATCTGCGAGTCACTCAGAGTAAACATTCTGCCACTGCAAATAGCCGTGACGTTAAACGCAGGGGAGCTTTTTGTTGAGGTGTGCGGGCGTCCGGGGCCGATGTAGTGCAAACACTCTCAGTGTGAGGATCCCTCAGGATGACTGGTGTTTAGTTTGTGTGTCTGTGTGTGTGCTGGAGGGACAAAAAAGTGCTTCATATAAAAGGGCTAAGTCATGGAAAAGTGTTCATGCAGTGTCATGGTTTTGGTCGCTGACTCTATGTGAGTGTGTTTGTATGTGTCATCATAGCCCAGCAGCAGAAAATAACACTTAAATGAACAGCCTGCAAAACAAAGTGTGTGAACATGTGTGTGTGTCACTAAGTCACTGTAGCACAAAAATCCATAAGGGACGAGGACCACTGTGGGACAGCCTGCATGGAGGCATGGTGGGCGTTTGTGAGTTAGCTAAGTTTAAATGTTCAATCTCAGTTATCTTATTTATTTATTAATGTATGATAATGCGCGTGTGTTTCCGAAAGTGTGTGTGCATGCTCTTTAGCTAGCTAGCTCCCTCAGGCTCTGTGCTATCCTCTCTGTGTGTGACATTAGCGAGGGACGGAAGTCTGAGCACCATGCTGCCAGTACCTCTCAACATCATACACACATACACACACACTCAGGGCCAAAAACAAACAAACGGAGCCTGGCAGATACTGGATGTGAACATCTGCAATATGACTTACGCTTGGGGAAAGCAGGGTGCATGTGTGTGTGTGTGCGTTTGTGTGCTTGAACAAAACATATCCATGACTTCCTATCCATAAAAAGCTGCTGCTGGAAGACTATGGTGATTGTGTGTTGCGTAATAACATACGTGTAATATGCATTATGAGATTGCATACATTACATTACGGGGATTATCTAAAGCCACGGTTTGAGACTGTCAAACTGCCAGAGCCAGTTAGAGGGAGGCACTCGTCGGCTGCTGCGTTAAAGCTATTATGCACTTTCTATATGGACCTCATTAGAAATCCCTCAAATACCTTCACACCATGTAAGATCCAGAGACTACAAATGTGCACATATGGAGTCTGCATGACACCTTACATGAAAATTCATGATTACAACAGATTAACAGAGCGTTTGATTAGAAAAGCGATTATATTCTCAGCTTGTACACGTTATTAAATACCTGCAAAAATCCCAAGCCAATCAGGGCGCAATCATGTCATGCTATACTGTGTCAACAGCTTATAGAGCAATTATTTTTCTAAATTATTAGACAGCATCCTCCAGTCAACACCACATTATATAAAATAACTGAAGACCCATTAGCCAATCAGAATTGAGTGTTATACTTTAATATCATGATATAATTTGTTATCTTGGACATGTAGCATTAAATCCTTTGTATACTGGGGTCACCAAAGGTCAACCAGATTATAGAAGACATCATATTAAATCAGATACTTTCAGAACAACATGGCATTATTTCATAACCCCTTACCTACTTGCTGACCTTTGCCTGGCAATAAAAAACACTCACTTGCTACCTTAGGAGTACCTTGCTTGAAATGGGTTAGACCCTCTTATTACTTAAGAACTTCCTTAAATATTCATGGTGAAGATTCAATGAAGTGCTTGAATCCTCCCTCAGAAATTTGACCCTACAAGCAGAAGACTATTAAAATTAGCCAACACTTGTCCAGTCTTCAGGTGTACGAAACGGGTGTCAATTAGCCACCTATTGTTGAGGAGTGTGAAAAGACGACACTCCACTGCATAAAAATCCCCCTTCAAAATAAAAGCACAGATTCTTTTTACCTAACAGTTTTTTTTTTTGTTTTTCCCAGGCAAAGCCTCGCGACCCACTGGAAAAGGGTCCGCGACCCACTTTAGGGTCACGACCCACCAGTTGAGAATCACTGCTCTAGTTCATTTACTGTTTGTTTTCCATATTAATTTCTGCTCAGGTTTGGTTCTTACAAAGACTCCGTAGCTGAGTCTTTCTCCGCCGGCAGTGATCCTTCCACTCATTCAGTTATTTTTCCCTCTGATCCCTGATCATGTCTTTATAAATGCAGTGTAGTTATTAACCTCCAGCCCCAGGGCCATGTTAATGAAGTTAATTCTCTCATGCAGGCGTAATCTGGAGGTAGAATAAAACATTTATACTCGCTTCACTATTCATCTGTCTGATGATACTCCATCAAACCTCTCTGTCCTCTAAAGCCTAAAGGGCCTGCTGACACTTTTCTCATTTCCTCTTCTGTATCATCTGTGTGATCTGCGATAGTCTTTATCTTATCCTCTGCTTAGTTATTCTCTTTTTTCTCTCTATCAGCACTTTTACTGTTGTTTTTCTTCACACATCCTCTTTTTCTTCCCTTTTTTCTTCTCTTACACCCTCAGCTGTCACCAGCATGACAATCTGTTGCCTGTATGGATCTCAATCACAGCTTCAAACATGCTTGTAGACGGATCAAATTAGATTTCAGGCATTAATGCACATATTGAACAGGCACACACACATGTGCATTGCCACACTCTCACAATGAGCTTGTTGCGAATTACCAGCTTCAAAGACTAAAATAGATTCACTCGAGTGTGTTATCACTGCAATTTTACATGCACACCAACAGAAACCCACCCACTTAAATGGCAGGCATTAGTTTACATAGTTAACATGCTTGAAAATGTGTTACGGTGAAAGTATAAGACCAAACTGTGGATTCCTGTGTGAGGGGACATAAAAGTGGTGTGCAGCTGAGTGTGTGATTGGCTGTGTAATGAAGGCTTGTTATTCTCAGATCTGCTGGTTAAGTAGGATGTCGGGTGAGGGTCTAACGCTTCAGAAGCTCTTTCATGCCTGCTTTGGTTCAGGTCGTATCGACCTCTGGATCTGCAGATCGATTGAGCAGCCTTGATTTAACTCATTTGGGGGAGCAAGAGCTCCCTAATTGAACTTTGGAAAATGAGGCCACAGAAAGGTTTAAAGGATGTGAGAAACTGAAAATGCTCGATGAACATCATCTGAACTGCCATGAAAGGTGCTCATAGCCATCGATATCACCTGTTATACTAACTTTTTTACAAGTCTACCCGCTTCTACAATTTTGAACATCATTTGCATCAGGGATGTTCGAGGAAAAAAATCGATTGGGATTTAAGTGAATAAGCCTTTATTTTACAATTTTGTCTCTGTAATCTGTGAGAAGTGTGTCTTCATTGCTTGGACTCCATTGTGATGTCTTCATGTACTTAAAGTATAGTGAGGCCAGAAGTGGCGTAGGATACCGCCTTGGTGTTAAGACACTGGTGGCGGTGAGGGATACTTTGTTAGGTGAAAAGCTGACCTTTGTGCTACTTGCCCAGTATGCTGGTGAGATATAAGTGCTAATGAGGCCTGCAGGGTGAGATGTGGATAAGACCTCTGAAGAGCTGTCCTGGAGGAGGATTGCCTACATCACACTGCTTGAAATGCCGACTGTGGATTTAAAGATAAGGCAGCGGCAGGATGATTAGCCAAACATGTTGTGGCTCCAGGCCACCATGCACAATTTCAAATTTTCAATCATCTATTAACACTGAGAAGAGAGACTTTATGACCTAAACTGCAATGAGCCAGCAAGGGGGGGTGTTTACTATTTTGGCTTCACTCCCAGGCGGCTGTTGCTCCGTCCATCTCAATATACAGTCTATGCCTGATGGCTGAAGCAGCAGTGGTGATTTCAGGGATGAATAATAACTTTATAGAAATAGAAAATGTTGTTGCAGATTTTCTTGTAAGCTTTTCTAAGCCATACAGAATCACAAGTGTTTATTTTAGTCTTTTTTATTTCCATTTAATAATACAGGCACTGGAAGTTGAACCAAGAACTACTCTCACTAGCATTTCATATTTTTTATCAAAGGCACAATGCTGTATATCCACTTGTTAACACAGACATCTTTAGAGATACTTGTTGGTCTGCTCAAGGATGCACTCTCCAGCTGTCTGCTGCAGAAAATAAGCTTTAAAATCTTAAAAGCTGTGGAGCAGCACTTTAAGAAGGGCCTGCGGGTGAAGCACTTACATCCAGTGCGTTGAGATCAAGGCCAAAGATTTGCAGACGTTCAGTGGAGGAGTTCCTTCTGTTGCAAATTTCCTTAAACTAAATTTTTGATCTTGCTTTATATTGCACTAACCTGGAAAATAGTGTTTAATTTAGTTTTGTTAGTCATTTAAAGAAGAAGTACAGCATTTGAACATGCTATTCATGGTTGTATATATAGACGTGAACACATTTTGAGCCTCAACTAAGTAATTACTTCATGTACTGTACAAGTACAAGTACATATCGGGGGGGGGGGGGGGGGGGGGGGGGGGGTAAGGGAAGTTGTTTTAATGCAAAACTAAACTGGCACCAGAAGTAGATTTCAACTGGAAAACAAACGGTCCCAGTACAGGCTCAAGCACAGGTTTAGCTTAATGTTAATTTTGAACAGAAGGCTGTGCGGCCCTTTTCATTACCTTACCACCATTTTATTACCTATGCTTTAAGCCCCAGTCACACATTCCCGTTTCTCATGGGGATTGTGCACGATTGTCATAATCCTGATGAAACGTGCTTTGGTCGTGGTGCGTGCGCTACTTGATCTGGATCAGCGTTGCACAGTTGTAGACGAACGCCGGGGTATGGGGAAGGTGTGAGGACTGTTTTGAACTGTTCAAAACTGTGGTGGAGAATCGCCACTCTCAGTATAGAAGCAGGGTAGGATACCGCCTTGGTGTTAAGACACTGGTGGCGGTGAGGGATACTTTGTTAGGTGAAAAGCTGACCTTTGTGCTACTTGCCCAGTATGCTGGTGAGGTATAAGTGCTAATGAGGCCTGCAGGGTGAGATGTGGATAAGACCTCTGAAGAGCTGTCCTGGAGGAGGATTGCCTACATCACACTGCTTGAAATGCCGACTGTGGATTTAAAGATAAGGCAGCGGCAGGATGATTAGCCAAACAGGTTGTTAGCGGGGTGGAAGCCCAATACAGTCCTAAGGTGAATGGTATTAGTGTGGCATGTACGGGGCTCAATCGGGCTGATCGTGGCTCAATCCAGAAAGCTTTCTGAGGACGATTGACAAGGACGCATCGGTTTGTGCCCGACTGTGTCCCGTTCAAGGCGACGCCAGCGATGTCGTGTCGGCGGGATGGAAATTCATGGAATCCTCATGTATTGATCTAATTGAAGTGGGATGAACGCCCCCGAAGCTCTGTAGAAGTGCCGTAGAAGCGTTACTGACGGTGTATTTACGGGGTCATTTCTTCCCGTAACATCATCAAACCAGCCTTGCCAATCATGACCTAATGGACTATTTCACAGCAACATAATTCATTTTAACTTACTAAAGCGCAGTCTAAAATAAATGCTTAATCCTACCAGAAACAAATACATGGGTTTCTCAAGGCAGGACGTCGACCCTACCATTTCTACCTATCCATTGAATGTGTTCAGCAGTTAAAGTATTTGAGGTCAGATCAGGACTTGTCCATTGAAAAGGTCATTTTATACAGCAGTTGGTGTCTTTGTCAACTTTCCACTGCATAATTATCCAAGATATTGTGATACAAAGTGAGATCTTAAGTTATGTTTAAAGATATTAGTGAAGGAAGAGCTCATCTGTTCTGACTATCTGTGAATCTTTGGCCTTTTCTGTTGGATCTCAATGGATGGCATTTGAGAGCTAGCCAGGGCACTTCTTAAAATACTGCACTATGGCTTTTAAAATTTCAGAGTCTTATTTTCTGTAGCAGACAGCTGGAGAGTGTGTCCTTGAGCAGACCAAAAAAGTACTTCAAAATAGGTCTGTGGTAAAAAATGGATTTACTGTAAATTACAAAATGCTAGTGAGAGTTGTTCTTGGTACAACTTCAACCTCCTGTTTTATTAAATGGAAATAGAAAAGACTGATATTGACACTGATGACTGAATTACAAAAGTGTACAAGAAAATCAGCAGCAAGACTATTTCAGTAAAGTCCCGAGTCCATGACAAGCAGGAAGACACCATTCTTCTGACTGTGCGTCCAGTAACAAGGAAGAAACAGGCAAAGCTCACCCACCGCTGGTTAGCTTCGCTCAAATGCTGGGAGTATATGGGTAGCGCTTTAGCCTGCTTCTGCCTACAGTCATCGGATAGCTCTAAACGGTCCTGTGTGCTTGTTGTATTTTTCTTATTGACTGCGTTATGTTTAGTTATCTATTTTTAGACTAAGAGTCACACTAAATGCAGTTTTTGAAAGACATACTTACAAAACTAAGCAGCAGGACGCATGCGCACACCACCGTGGAAGTAGGTCAACAGAACAAAGCCTCTGTTTGCACATAGAAAAAGATAATATGAAGCTAGTAGAAGATAATGTCACATAACGCTGCAAAAAAACAAGCACACAGGACCGTTTAGAGTCGCTGTAGAGTGTATCTGATGACTGTAGGCAGAGACAGGCTGAAGTGCTACCCATGTACTCCCAGCGTTTGAGCTAAGCTAACTAGCGGTGGGCAAGCTTTGTCTCTCTCTTCCTTGTTACGGCACGCACAGTCAAAAGAATGGTGTCTATCTGCTTGTCATGGACTCGGGAGTGAGGCAAGACACGAAAACAACAACAATGTTGGAGTGTTCCACAGACTTCATTCGTTTCTTTGTAGATGTTTTACCATCATCACACTGCAGTTTCAGGATTGCAGTGTATGATGGCCTCAGACCAACTGTATATGACATTATTACATACAATGTAGAGCATGACTGACAGATAAATCGAGAAATCATACCTAAGGTATTACGTTTCAGGCACTGGTGGCAGATAGTTGGTCCCATGCACAAAGGCTATAGCCCCCAAAGCAGACCACCTGAGCTCAATTCCAACGTGTGGCTCTTTTCCTGCATCTCATTCCTCCCTTATAACCCTAAAATAAAGCTAAAAAATAATATAATAACTTAAGAGGAATCTTAAAAGACGGGGAGTTGATGCTGATTTTTATCTTTCTATTTTCACAGATTTTCACATGAGGTGAACAGCTGCAGTCATCCACAGCGTCACATGTTGAACCGTGCTTTAAGGTAAGAAAGATCTACGTCTCAACATTGAGGGGAAGATTTCTTATTTATGTCACATTTTACAAAGCCATGAGAGTAAAGATGACAGTGTTGAAGTCACAAGCCAAAACATAACATGTTAACCTTGCTGCCACCCCTGATACCCCCTCATGATCCACCCTCTGTTCTCATGAATCACTCCGCCTGGGGCTTTTGATCAGGGCAGCCGTACAACTCCAGTTTTTGAAGAGAAGGACAGGGAGGCAGGAAGTTGATTTGAATGAGATTTACGCTGAAATTTTCTGTATTCATGCTCTGTGTGTTTGTATTGACCCTTCCACCCACCCTGTTGAACGGCATCCCGATTAGATGAAAGAAAACAGAATTGATCTAAAGATAGAAAAGCAGCCGAGGGGATTGAACTTGTTTCACTGAGGATTTTCATATTTGTGTTGTCTGTGGCTTGTTCTTTCTCTGTCATGGAAACAAACAATCTCCCACCCCTCTCACAGCCGTAATAATAATGTTAACGACTTTTGTATCTTATTAATCACCATGGCAACTAAATTGGACCTACTTTTTGCTCTCCTTTTGCTTCTTATTTACCTCTCTCTATTCCTCTCCATCTGTTTTTCCCACACAAACCCTGAGAGATTATGTTTCTATTCTCCTCGACGGTACAGCCATCTACATTCAGCATTGAATTGGATATTATTGGAAGTGACATTCTGCTGATGCACATTTACTGTTGCTCGGATTTTGTTCCCTTCAGGATGTGCTGCTGGATTCTGCGTGATTATCGGTGTGATGGGTATTTTTGTGTCACTGTGTGCGTGCAGAATAATAGCTAGCATGACTGTGGGTGAAACCAAATGAGCGACCATCTCCTCGAGGCTGTGGCAGGTGTGTAAACCCTGAAGGGCAGAGATACGTTGTTAAAAGAATAGTGCTACATCTGTTTGTGTGGGCTCCAGGGGCGCCATCATTAGCTAACATGGATCTGCTCTGTTGGTTGTATCGGTGCAGAAGTGAAAAGTGTGTATTTCTCCGTGTGTGTTTTCACTGTAAAGCAGGTGAGAAGAGTTCAAGATGTCTTTAAGCGGGAGCAGATGGGATCCCGAATGTTATTGGAGCGTACGCTACATGATTCATTTATGCTGTGTGTGTTTGTGTGGTCCTGTGGCTGATTGTGTATGGATGTACCATAGTCGCCTTGAGGGGCTTACATAAACACAGTTTCATACCAGCTTTAGCACAAAGCAGCTAGGGAGGTGTTAGCTATGCTACATGATTATCTAAGGAGTCACCTTTTTTTTCTCAATACAACCAAGCAACGCATCATTATTCTGCACACATCTAATCTCAAATTTAACCTCCTGTGACCCTGTGTTCACATGGGGGGACATTACATTTGCTTCTTAATTTAAGAGAGTTATTACATTTGCTTAACACTTGCTTCATGGCCCATCCATGGATACTTTCTTAACCCTGTGGTCACAAAAACAAACTAGAAGTGTGACAAGAGCGAAAACCTCCACAAAGGCATTTCCAACATTGTTGGGCGAGTTAATGTCAAAAATGAGGAAAACTGCCCTTTTCCTGGATCCGCATCCAGGTTCAGATCACCACCAAAATCTTATCAGTTCTTTCTTGTGTCATGACCAACATTCTGTGAAAATCAGATAAAAATCCATTGAGAACTTATTAAGTTATTGGGGAATATGTGGACAAGTACCCTATCTTGTATAATCGTCCCAAGTCCTTCAAAAATGTCTGGACCTGCATCCAGATTTGGATCACCATCCAGATCTAATCACTTCTTCTATGTGCCATGACTAACATTCCCTGAAAGTTTAATTAAAATATGTAAATAACGTTTGAGTTATCCTGTTCACTAAGAAACAAACATCAAACAAACACAAGCAAAAACATACCCTTTCGGCAGAGGTATTAACGCCAAAACCTCAAAGATGACCTTCATCTTGCCTAAAAAACATTGCAGCTTTTGCCTCAAAATTTAGCCAGGATCAAACTTACTCAGAGTTTATGATTAGCTGATTTATGCTTTTAGGGCTTCTGTCCACAGGAAGCCTTTTTCTCTCAGCCTCACCCCCATTTCCACTGGGAGCACCGTGCCACAGAACGGCAGTGCTGTTGTAGATAGAATCCATTTTAGTCAATGGTTGTATTTCCACTGGCTGGAAATATACACAGCAAGTCTATATTCAACGGCATCGGCAGTGCCAGGGTGTCAAAATACACAGGACAGATTGCACCAGCCAGGAAGTCAGACACAAAAAAAAAGACACAGGGCATCCGGTCTCTTCAAAATGTTGACCGGATGCCCTGAGATTGCTGAACTATGATAGTTTGAATACAAAGCTGACTGAGCCCACGTGGGGAAAGGAGCCTTAAATTGGCAGGAGGTCTAACAGAGCATCTCAATCAGACTAAGAAGATGCTGGAACAAGAGCATGCAGTGTGTTAAAACTTGAGTTTTTTGTTAAACTTTGGGGATTTTGAACATATTCTAGCAGTCATCAAAACTTAATATATGCACCTGAGTTGAGGCAAATTATGAGCTCTTTAATATTGCAAAAATGTAACTAATTCTTTGATAGAAACAAGTTAAATATACAACCAAAATGAAGACTTTGTTCAGATGCATGGCCTGATATGGTTCTCAGTTATGTTCCCAATGATAGTTTTATTATTATTGTGAGATATAACCCTTAACCAACCTGAATGTCAGGCAGTTTTCTGCCTCTATGATTTCTGTAGCTCAGCTTTTGAATGTGTGCCGACAGGAAGTGAAACAGTTTCTTTTTAAAATGACCCTCACAACAATCAGCCTCATCAATCATGCAACCGTTTTTGTTGATTTATGTGCACTTTACAGACGGGACAATACTCTACTGGCTTAACTTGGACCTTTCTGTCTTTTTAAGCTTATTTAAGGCTTTTTAAAGTGCTTTAGGGATATAATAGGAGGAGGATGAAGATTGAGATGGAACAATAGTTTCATTTTGAATTCCAAGGATGAGATGCTGTGAGTCCTTTAAGTCATTGTAGCTTCATTTTTTTTTCACTTTCTCTACTTTTATAAAATCTCTCTTTACATTTCTCCTGTAAGGTTTGAGCTTTGGTGTCATCATTCAAAGAAACCTCTTGACCGCTGCTCCAGTGGGTAAGAGGGACTCTAATGTAAATGTAGTTTGGGCTTTTCTGCACTTTGCAATTCAGCTTCACAGAACCAGAGTTAAAGCCAATGTAGTTGCTTAATTTACTCATTTTTTTCAGTGCCTTTCTTTCAAAAAGTTAATATCCAATTTCACTCCCCTTTCACTGCTACAGGGATTCACTATTAATGTATTTGGATGCTTTTGTTAGAGTCATCTTGAGCTTATGTTCTCTGCTGGAGGATGGCTTGAGATACTCTGCTGCTGCTGCACCAAACTGAAAACATTAAATCAAAGTTGTCCTGAAGGTGCCGGGTGGGTAGGATATTGCTCTCAGCAGGGAAGGGGATTTGAGACTTGGACAAAATCAATAACAAGTCAAGAGTGGTGGTGTTGTGGTGGAATATCAATCATGGTGTCAAACTTCTGTGGCTCAGGCTTGAAAAAGCATTTAAACCCGACAAACAACAAGATATAAAAACTCACACTTGGGCTTATTCCTCTGTACAACTATATTATATAAATCAGCCTCTTAGTATCACATTATGCACTTTTTCATGTTTAGCCACAAAACTTCTGGCCCTATGTAGTTTGTTTGTGGTCTTTACCTTCTCTGATGGACTGTGCAGATGTAGTTTTTGCAGTAAAGCGACGGCAAGCTCGCCCATCGCTAATGAGCTTAGCGCAAACACTGGTAGTCAATGGGTAGTGTTTGCCTGCCTCTGCCTACAGCCATCAGATAAACTCTTCAGCAACTCTAAATGGTCCTGTGTGCTTGTGACTTTTTTGCTCTTTTTTTACCGTGTTAAGTTACATTATCTATTTTTAGAGATTAGCACTTTATGTAATTTTCGAAAGAAATACAAATGAAACTAAACCACAGGCCGCATGGGCAAACCACTGCAGACATGCTTGTAAATAGGCCAACAAAACAAAGTGTTATTTATACATGCTCTTTTATTACTGACTGTCAATCCACAAAGACAAAACTTTTTCTGCATGTAGCCTAAGCCAGACAGACCAAATCACAGCAATCATTTCACATCCATACAGGCGTTAAATGTGAACAGCATTTTCCCCCAAGTCTCATGTAAGTGTCACATCAGTCCCTGGGAAACCGTAGGATCTGCACCTAAAAGAAAGATCAGTTTTGAATAATCTCTGGGAGTAAAAGAAGACTGAAGCTGTCACACAGTGTTCATTTCTGGTTATTGTGAGCCTGTTTGCCAATGCCAGCCTGAGGGGACATCACCAGCACCCAGTCTCATTAAATGACCTCTGACAGAGCAGAGCGTGCAATGAATGCTGCTTGTAAGGAGCTTGGCATCCATAAAATTCTTTTCAACTTAATAGAGAATTAAATAAATGTTTTTTTTCTCTCCAAAATCAACTATTTAAATGCTTTAAATATGTTAACCAAGAAAAGAAAAGGCAGAAAACTGTGTGGGTTATCGGAGATTGAGTAGCTCGGTGTCAGTCAGCCCAGCCTGCTTGTCTTGTTGAAGTGAAAACATCAACATTTGATGTCTTGCAGTCTGATGTGTCATCTGCTGACCCAGTTAGCTGCTGATATTGAGCTCCTACGGGCATAAGAGTCCAAATGGGAGGAGGTGCTGAATGGTACCAGCTGTCATTTGCATTGGCTGCAACATCTGAAATATGGACACAAGTGTCTGCGTGAAAAATAAAAAGATTTTCTCTGAGTAATTTAACATTATGGAAAGAATACACTCTTATTAAGAGTTTAAAGGAAAAGCAATACCCCTTTAAAGCATCTACAAAAGGTTTTAAGCTGTTGGGCAAGAGCCAGGATACACACCAAACCAATCACTAGTCAATCACAGGGCCACATAGAGAGACAGACAAGCAGTCATACTCACTCTCATACCTATGGGCAATTTAGAGTCACCAATGAACCTGAGCATGTTTTTGGTCTGCAGGATGAAACCAGATTGTCCAGAGAAAACCCACATAGACACAGGGAGACTATGCCAACACCACAGATCGAAAATAGTTCTGATGTTTCTTTATGACCTGCAGAACTAATGGAATAAGAATGACTGATTGCCTTAGGTTAATTTTCTCTATAACGTGACCTTCAGTTCCCACACTGCTGTCACTGGAAAGGTGACAGGCTAAGTGTTGGCTGTTTTTTTTACTCCTTAAATCATGGAAAAGATTCTTTGTGAGTTACATATTTGACTAAAATAAAGGGAGCATGATGGGGTCACTAACAATTGCCTGAAACAGTGCCTTATGGAACTTTAATGACAGTTCACTGTTGCGTAACCCAGCCCCTTTAGGCTAGATGGAGAAATAGTTTGCCAAGCGCTCTCCAAGTGTAAATTAAATGGGACATTTGAGCTTATATAGCCATTTCCTAGACCAGGGGTGTCCAAACTTTCAACATCGAGGGCCGCATAAAGAGGAATACATGGACGCCTGAGCCACTTGCTGCAGCTCAATTTTAGTGTATTTAAGTTAAAGTTTTAGGGTTTAGGGGGTGAGTTATCACCTGTCAAGGGGCCCTTTTAAGCCCCAGCAATCACTGGATTCACACCTGGTCAGGGCGAGAATGACCTTCTGAGGAACAGAGATGAGAGAGACTGATGGCTTATTTTCACTGTCAGACACAATACAAGAGTAAACTGCAAGAACGTCGGTGCTTGAAGGTGGATATTGCAATATACTTAGTAAATGAGACCTTGTGACAAAGTAAATAAAGCAGAAAATGTGCATGATTGATGGTATTTTCTGCCGTAATCAAAATGTCTTTATTCTTTCAGCTGTTTCAAGAGCCAATTCAAAATGGATGCTTTTGGCCCCTGGGCCATAGTTTGGACACCCCTGTCCTAGACTTTCTAACTCAAGTCACCTTTACACTGCAGGTCACATCTACACATTCACACCCATTCACTCTCACACTCACTTACTGATGGGTCTGATTTTATATGTAAGTTGTCCTAACCTTGCGCAGCTGATGGATTAGCCTGATTCAATGTCTGTACTCAGGCTGATCCATCTTGCCAAGCTCCAGTCTAAGATTGCGAGTGGCTCAAAGCAGGACGACCCAATCAGAGTCCTTAAGACCAGGAAGAGGGGTGAGATATGAGTGTGAAGACGGCAGGAAGTGACTACTTGGACATAGGTTAGCATAGATGCTAACAGCTTCAGTAGAGCTTTATCAGATCTGGACCACATTTCTTTATTAAATGAAAAACCATTAACAACACTTAAAACTTCCCTATAGTAAGGATACTTTCGCTCCACTTCCAACATGTTTTGAAGAGATTTGTTTCGATATATTTCACTTGTCCAGATGGACTAGTGAAATATATTGAATGGTTCATGTCATCAGTAGCTAACACATCCACGTACTTTCATACCCATTTACACACCACTGATGCAGCAGTGAAAGCAACTTGGGGTTAGGTGTCTTTAGTGTTGTGCTCAAGACCACACTATCCGAGACCAAGACTTGCCCGAGACCAGAATGTACTGAGACCAAGACAAGACCAAGACTTTTGGGAGTCGAGACCGAGTCGACACCAAGACCGAGACCATCAAAATCAATTTTAATTACCATGACAAGGTTGAACAGTTAAAGAGCATTCTCTCTTTAATTGTAGTTTTCTTTTAATTATCAGGAATAGTTCAACTGAAAATTACATTAAATGTCCATTCTGAACTAAATTCAGTAAGAAAATACTTACAAATCCAAGCTTACTACTAGACTTGTAGTTCTTGAGACCGGTCTTGGCCCAAGACCAGTCTCGCGACCACTTTTTTGTGGTCTTGGTCTTGTCATGGCCTCGACAGTCTTTGGTCTCAGTCTTGTCCCGGTCTCGCAATGTCTCGGACTGGCCGAGCGGTCTCGAAGGGATTTTTAACCTATAATATCCAGGCAGGCACCGTTTTTTTGTGACTTATTATGCATTCTTACATGTGCGGTATGTGCTTTCAATTTAGGAAAAACAAGGTAAACAAAACTGTGTGACCACCCCCCTCCCGATTGTAGACTGTGTTGAGCCCGTAAACACCGGCCTGCGGCTTCGTTTGAAAAAAACATTCAGTCCGACTGTCACATTCTCTGCTGTCTGATGCAGCCACGATCCGATCTGTGGAGTACAGGCTTGATATTTTCCATTTAAAGCGTGCCTGTTACCGTTGTTGTCTGTCAATTATGTCATATTGCAGTGCAGCTGAATTGATCTAAATACCTCCTGAACTGCTCAGCGTCTCTGGGCGCGCGCTCTTCCGTGTGCCGGTGAGCGTAAAGACGCAGACAGACGCGCATCACAGGGACAGTGAGGGATCATCAGTCACTGTGTGTGATTTTATAATTCTAACGGTGTCTTGATAGCTCATGTGCACAGTTCAAGTGAACACAAAGACTTAAAAATGACGAGTCAGCCTTTTGATGATTTAAAACTCAACATTCTTCATCAGTCCAGCTCTGAGCCGCTGTTTTCACTCACTCACTGTTTTCTAAATGATAAATTCATCCTGAAGTTTCCTGCATCACGTACTGTCCATGATATAAGAACAATCTTTGAAGGATCAAGCTCCAAATACAATCTACTAGTACAGCGGTTCTCAACCTGTGGGTGGAGGCCCATGAGGGGTTCTCCGAGCTGATTTCAGTGGACAGTGTTCATTACCATTCATTACCATTCATTAGACTTTTTTTGGGGTGCAGGGTGGTGTTGGAGGCTTGTTATTTTGTTAGATGACTTTGGGACTAGTTAATAGTCATGTCAGTCCTTAACAGCACTCAAGAGTCAATCCTCAAATGGTGTAGAAGTAGCGGTCATGCAATTGCCACACATATTTGATCTCAGCCAATTGATGAAAACATTTATAATGAGTTCACACACAAGAAATGCACTGTCTCTGTATTATTGTGCCTGTAGTTGAATACAATCTCATATTTATACTAAGCAGCTGAGCCCAGTATGGTGCTTATGTTCTACAACTCATGCAAGATGGCAAAAAAAATAGTCTTTTTTTTTGGTCTCGGTCTCGGTCTTGAGCTGAACTAGTCTTATTCTTGACTTGGTCTGTCTTGGTCTTGGTCTCGGTCTTGTCTTGGTCTTGATACTCTCTGGTCTTGGTAGTGTCTTGGTCTCGGTTTAGGCGGTCTTGACTACAAGTCTACTTACTACTATAACTAAACAAACAGAGGAGTGGTAGCTTAAGACAATCAAACATGTCCTCAAAAGTCCCATTTCATTTCGTGAGAAATGAAGATTCAAAGAAGAGCTTGGTTGTATTTAAGAAGGAAAGAGACAGCAGCATTTTGTGACCTAAAAGTGCACGATGTGGTCTCATAATAATGCCACCTCTACTAAAAACCCTCTCAACCGGTGCAGAGGAGGCAGGAACAGAGAGTACTTTAAGTGCCAACTTGTGGAGTTGTGGGAATCTGTCATGGTTTTTGTCCCAAAAGAATATGAAGTCTTTGTGGTTGAGGAAGCCAAATTTAATTACTGTTGATTCAGCAGACATCTCTTGCTCCGTGCCCTCCTCACTTGCCAATTTCGTCCTTCTGACGTCTCCCACCTTTCAGTCCCGCTTGTATGCGGGGGGGTGTCTCCCTCAGTCACAACACCGGGAAGGTTGCAGTCATCACAGGGGGAAATAACACATGAATTGAAGCTTTTTGTTGTTTTTACCAAGTGTTCCTCCTTATTCACATTAATGAAGTTGAAGAACAGCAGATCAGTGCTGGTCTTGATCGAAAATCCCGAGTCCGGCCAGTCCGAGACCGAGACAAGACCGAGTAAAAATGCTCTTGAGTCCGGGACAAGACCAAGACCTTCAAAATGTGGTCTCCAGACCGGTCTCGAGACCAAGACCGGTCTTGAGTAACACAACACTAGGTGTTTTACCCAAAGCACTTGACATACAACAGCCAGAGCTGGGCTCAAACTCTCAACTGTCTGATTGATGGTGGAGGGATCTATGCGACAAAGCCACTAATGCTGACTTTATGTGGCTTTCTTACTATGTTCACCTGCTTGAAAATAGTCTCTTATGTGTTATTAGGCGCTATACTATTTCAAATCCTCTGTTTAATGCACTGCTGCCTCCTCATGCTGATCACAGTCAGTTTTATTACCCAGGTGTACAAACATGAGACATTTACTGCAGCGTAACGTTCTTTAAGCTATGCCAACAGCTGAGAGAAATATATGTGGTATTGATCGTCTTTTTGAGGCTTTTTCATCCCTGGTTGTGCAATAGTACAAATAGTAAGGTCAAATCTGGTTGTTTTTCTGTTAGAATCAGACTCTCTAAGAGCTGACATAAAACAAACAATGGATTATTGATCATTTGATTGTTTAGCTGATTGATCACAACTCTGTCACACCCCTTTAGTGACTTATTCAGATAGGCAGGATAGCATCTGTTGATTGTCAATACAAACACATGCAGCATTGGCTTCCTGCCTAACCTGATTTTGTTGTCAATGTGAGGCAGTCTGTTTTAGTTAAGAGCTTTAAAACTACATGGTGTTGTAGAATCTTCAGGGCGTGGGTTAAATGAAAAAATAAAAGACTTGTTTTGGGTAGTAGTAGCTGATATTGACCTGAGAAGAGTACTTCAAGAGAGGACATTTACGAAAGCTGTATGTTCCTAGATGGAGCACTAAATTTTTTAGAAGGCCACCTGTAAGAGGAGATAAAGTGGAAAGCTCTCTGTAGCCCAAGTCCATTGCGGGGCCCATAAAGTTTAAACAATGATCCATCCACAATTCAATCAGTTGGAGCCAAACTTTACTTTTGACCAAAGTTCTCACATTTCGGATAGAGGAAGTGATGATACCAATCTGTTTATGGGAGCTTCAGTAAATTGTAGCCTGATACAAAATGTAAACCTCTTTATCCTTAAATGTGTCTGGCTTCCTTGATTTTATCATTTTTCAAGTTCAACTGCTGGGCCCTCAATGATGGACTTGTATTGACATTTGACAGCCAGAGCAAAAATTCGGATTGCAGTGAATATAGCACAAATGGGGGTGGGGGGGTGGGTGGGGGTCTAATTGTAACGTAAGAGTTTAAGTAACTAAATCACTAATGGAAAAGGCCTCTTCTGGGTCTTTCAGGGGTCCAGCTATTTCTTTGTGCAGCCCTGGACTTTCATTGAATGGCTGATTCGTTACTCTTATAATAACAGTTGCCAGAATTTTCTCTTTCAATACTTTTGAGTCACATTTAAAAGGAAACTATCTCTCCTGTAATGCTTGACACTATCATAAAGTGTCCTAAGTCAGGAGTGATGGGAAAGATTAGCATGAAATGTCTCCAGTGCTTTTTTGTGCTTCTTTCGGTGTCCAGAGGTGTTTCTCAATTCACAGTTCACAAGTTCAAACTTGTGAACTCTTGAAGTTGGGACTTGGCAAGTTCGTCCCGGAGTTCGGACTTCAGGGAGTCTGCAGAACAGTCTTACCACAATTAGTATGGCAGCGTACTTTGCTAGCATCCACAGCTCTGCTAGCATCCCCTTCCATGTACCTACACGTCACATCCTGTTGTATGCTCGTAACCACTCACATCGTCCATTTTGAATAATCAACGTTCAGGTTTCAAACACAGCTTCATCTCAAATAAGTATCTTGTTCATAATTTTTGAACATTTACTTACAATTGTGCGACTTCTCCTTCATCATGTTGGAGTTTCCTGCTGAATGGTGTGAATTGCATTGTGGGATTGTAGCTGTGAAAAGTCTGCTCAAGTTACATTCGATAGCAGACTTGGTAAAAGGCGTAGGACGAGTCCAAATCCAGGTATGTGAACCGAACTTGTTTCGATGTGGACTTTGAATTGGAACAGAACTTCGGCTGTGATTGATGACGTATCACGAGTCTGCAGGTCCAGAAGTACGCTGAAGTACACATTGGGCCTGAGAGCATGGAGGTTGCTTGATCAACCTCACGAGTTGGTCATGGCCTATCTCCAAGCCTCCAAGCTGTACTGCCCACCTCTGCTGGTCACTTATTGTCTTACATGTTAATTGATTAGCATTTTCAATCCAAGCAGTTCTCCACAATGGTACCCCCAAGTCCTCCAGTAGCCTGGTCTGAGTTGCAGGTTGTGATCAGCCACCTAACAACACAGTGAATGATGGGAATTTTCAACAGTGTCTGGTTGTGTGTAAGGGGTGATGGTGGGTTCTTCAGCTCATGACATTGTATGTCTCTGCACTTTGTCCTGGCATATTAGTTGCATTTGTAAAAGAACAGTTCAGCCCACCTTTTAGAGGAAATGGTGATAAAAATGTGTATCATACATCAGATTTCATGTTATTTACTCAATGACAATCTAGTCTCTAGTCAGGACTACACATGCTCAGTCCCACTTTTCTCTGCACTGTAGCACCCACGGTCCTTTCTAGATTCTGAAGGGTTTCCTGTGAGTCTGTTGTGACAGTGTGGTATCTATGAAGACTTGAAAATGAGAGCAGCCTGTCCTATTTAATTCTTTGGAGGGAAGAGGATTAGAGGTATTTTCCAAAACTCTTCCTCCAGCTGAGGTAAAGGAGCTTAAGGTTAGTGTATATGAAGTACTTGCACCATATCATGAACTTTAAAAACACAAAATGAAGACTTTTTGCTCTGTGATTTCAGTATTGACTTAAAGATGTTTTGTTGTGCTTCAGTTAAGTTTTTACAATCCAAGTGTGTGGGGCCCACTGTGATATGTTTTTTCAAAGACTGCTAAAGGATGAGCTGTTACCAGAAGTGCCATACTGTTTTTATCCTATTAGTCTTTTGTGTTACTCACTTTTAAAAAGCTGTGATTATTCTCTGCCATCGACTTTGCATTGAGTTGCAGCTCTCTTCATTAAATCCATCCGCCTTACCCCTCAACAGTGCTCCTAACTACACATTTCCAAGTCAAGTAGAGACTTGCTTATCAGCTCCGCTTCTTTAAACAAAAACTGCACGCAGTGCATAAGATAAATCAACATTTCATCTGATATTGTTGAAATTTCCTGGGAATGTCGGTTATTGCACAATGGAGAGGTGGTCTGATTTTCGTGGTGATCCGAATCTAGATGCGGATCAAGAGATCTTCTAAGGGCCACATCTTTGCCTCCACATAGGCAACTCTCCTCTAGTTTCATAAATAAATTTCACATAATGAGTGAGAAAAGCTGTTTAAAATTGGCGTCCTACTTTGCACCACTAGCTTTTCACAAATCACTCTGACACCATTTGTAGTGTGAACCATAAGTCGACTTTTGATAGCTTTTCACCCCCACTAAGTGAAATTCATCGTGGTAAAGATGTTTCTTTAATGCTTTGTGAAAACATCTTATGGAGTGCAGTTTTTTTTGTTAAAATAGTTCAGGAACCTTTAGGAGTGAAGCCCTGTCTCTGGACCCACATGGGAAAAATGTATATTGCTGTTCGAAATTACCTCCAGTTTTAATTGTGGTATATTTTAAGCTCTGAGTGGCATGTTGAAATATTCAGGTCTTTAAATGGACAGTTAAGGAGTAAGACCATGTGAATCTTTGACAGGGTTAAAAGTCCAGAAATTCACAAGGGCTGGTTAAATAAACAAAAACACGTCAGTTGCTTTCACGAGCAAGGACCACACCATCAACAGGATGAATTTGACAATTGTTTATTATGTGTAGTGGATAATAAACACCATAGCAGCTACGTACAGCCAATAACGATTGTGGAAACTTCTTGGGGAATCCGCCGTAGTTCCCGGGCACGACGAACCCCCTTTAAAAGGCCCTAAGGAAAGAAGGAAGGAAGAAAGTTTAAAGAACGGGGTGGGAGGGAGTGGTGTGTCGAGGGAGCAAAACAAAGGGAGGAAATGGTCAGGTTAGAATTAATAGGAACACAGAAATAGGCGTGGTTGAGGTGTGGTCCTGCTCCTGAAACTCTGCTTAAAGCACCACTAAATGGTCTAAAAATGCCAGGACGTTACTCATGCAAAACTGTTAAATTGACCCTATATTATATTATTTACAGCTGCAGGAGAGTTCTCTCTTCTATCTGAAGTTTGTTGTGTCATTAAAAAAATAGCTTCGTGTACTGAATAAGCTGTCCATAAAAAAATTATCATATGTATTTACCTATTTTACAGATGCTTGGTTCAAGAAACTGCAGTGCTGGTTTTGGATAAGGTTAATTCTGATATCTTTTCATGAAGCTCAAAATTTCTAGGGACACCCCTACCTCAGCCCCCGCAGGATGGGTTAGGAAACAAGAATCTAGACTAGAGGAGCTCTTACAGCCTCTACCATCAGTGTGTGAATGTGGAGTCAGTGGGTGTTATTTGTTAAGCCTGACCTGCAGTGTTAAAGTACTTGGATTAGCAGGAGGTGACCAGAAAGCTGATGTACAAGCTCAACCTCATTTAAAAGAACTTTTGTGGATGTGCTCTCTTTGCCACTTGCCCAACTGACCAAACTGACCAAATGTTAGAAGTCCTCCTCTAAAAATCACATCGAGAAGGTCAGCCAGGTCCCAACAGAGTCAAAAATCACAGTTCTGAACAGTGTCTGAAGTCATCTGTGAGTCACCCCTCAGGCCGAATACATCATCTCTGAAAAGATCTGGTGCTCAGCCATGCAGCCTGTTTCAGCATTTGTGAGCACACACAGTTATTGACTCTGTGTTTGCGTGTCTGTTGGAAGTGCACACAGGCCAAATCGTCAGTCACCTGCAACACTGAGTCACTCAGTCACCCTGGACTCAATACGCTGCCATTTAGACAAGACTTCAACACACTCCGAGAGTGTGTGCACCCTCTTGACTTCCAATTCAGTCTGTGGGCTCCTTTTTTGTTGGTCTCCGTGCCTGTATTGAATAAGCTTAGTCTCTGTGTTGACAGCACTACGGGACTTTGCATGCGAAATCCGTGAGTGTGTTTGTGTTTGTCTGGTCTCTTTGTGTGTCGTCCTTATTTAAAAGTGAGCTCGCTGTTTCTGTTGACCTTTGGAAATCCCTCGGTCTGTCGCACACTGCTGCTTTGCTATAGATCCACGCACAGACCACTCATGTGCGTAATTGTGTATGTTTGTGCACATTCGTGTGTGTGTGCAAATCCTGAGAGAGACAGAGAAAATAGGGAGAGGGGAAATGAAATTACATAAATGTTTAATTTTGGAGTTGAACTTGTGCAATTTTAATATTCTCCATGCATAATGTATAACAGTAGCATGAACAGAATAAAAAAGAGTCAAAGGGACAGCGATACAAGTGGGAAAACAGCAGAGGTAGAAATCTAACCAGCTGTTGAAAAAGCAGAAGGTCAGCGGTCCTTTGGACCCTCACCGATCTCATTTAATAACCCTTCAACTGCTGTCTAATAGCCTGTGGATGTGTGCTACTACAAGCCAGCCCTCGCCATGAGATTATGGATCCTTGCTCTGATCATTATTAGAATCCTTTCTCTGGTCCACTTCGGATCAATGAAGAATACATGAGCGGGTAATTGAAACGCATTCCCTGAAGGAGTCAGAGGTCAGTCAGATTCAAATGAGGGTCCTGGGGACAAAATATTTTAAAATGCCTTTTCATTAGCCGCTGACCACAAGAATATTGACGAGGCTGGGTCTGTAGTCCTTCTTTCTAACTTTCTTTGTCCTTTGGTTTACTTATTGATTCTTGTTTGGGTTCAGAGGCTGCTTGATTTTTTTTAAGGGTTTTTGTTATCTTTTTGTTTCTGCTGGTTTGAAATGTTTGATTTTTGCCAGGGCTGCCATCATGTACTTACTGATTACTGAAGTGTCATTTCACTTTACAAACTCACAGCCAGATCAGAGAACAAGTCAAAAGTAATCTGCATCAAATGTTTTACTTTTCCATCTATAACAAGTTCGTTTTGTCTGAGTTTAAGCTAAGCCCATCACCAAAGTAAAATCAGGTTTTCATCCAAGCAGAAGGTGAAGTATCAAAATTCAAAGTAAAGCATGACCCAAACAGTTCATTGAGAAAATCTCTTGATTTAATCTGATCTGGGTTACTCACAAAGTAACTAATGTGCAAATATACTGTCATAATAACAGAGATTATTGGACTTGAGTGAGTCATTTTGTCCATGCACCCCTGCATATTTCTGATTGTATAACAATGTTATATATACAGCACTGTGCTTACAGAACAAGCACAAAGTTAGCTGTTAACTCTAAGTCTTGATTTGGACCAGTTTTTCCCAAATGGTGGGCTGGAACTCACTAGATAGCTTGTGTGCTTATAATGCTATCACTATAATGGACTCTTTTGCTATTATGTCAATATGTAATTATATTATATATGTGTGTATATGCAACTTTTTGTAATCTGTATAAAACCTTTAAGGTAACACAGCTTTTACAATTAACGAAAATTGCAGGTGGGGGTTATTACTTTCTTTTCTCCCTTCTTTTAAAAGTGCACCTAATTTTAATGTAAAACGTCAAGTTCTGAATTTTTCCCATGAAAATATGAAAAGAAAAGAAAGGACTCAAAGCATCACAAAGAGTGTTTTCTGCACAGAAAGGCTCCATCAAAATGCCCAAGTTTTGGGTTATTTTAGGATTTCCAACTTGTTAGATTTGGATTTAGATTTCATATTATCAAGTCCTGAGAGCTGTGAAAAATAAACACAGTTACGTAGAAAAACTGCAGAAACATGTCAGCAGACATAGACTAAAAATCTATGCCTATATTAGAGGGGAGTCAGTCATCATGGGGTGAATGCTGTGACCACTTAATGAAGGTTAAGGCTACAACCATAATCTAAAAAAAAAAAAACCCAAAAAACTAAAATGTCATTATTTTTCAGAAAATTAAGATATTACTTTGTATAATGGAGTTGCCCTGCTTCTTGTTTTATGCAGATATATGTAAACCAATACATGTTAAAACAGCAGTTCTTCTGCAAACATACTCACCCAAAAACAAAATGAGATGGTTGTCATTTAATGCTTCTGTTGAGTTCAGGATTTTTACTCCATATAGAAAAAAGCCTCAGGATTCTTTGAATCCATTGTTTCGCCGTTGAGTCTTCAGGACTGAATAACTGAAACATTGATCACCTAAAGCCAGTAAATCTGCCATTCAGTGGGAAGAACAATCAAATTTCTGTTAATGTTAATGTCCAGTGTGTCTCACATAAGGTTTTAAAGATCACTTTCCTCCATTTGCGGTGATTCCCAAATGGCATGTTACACCTTCAGACCTCACATCATTTTTGCAAACTGCCAGTATTACAAGACCGAGAGTAACTGATCGAAAATGAGCTCTGCCAGGGGAAAAAATAACAGGGCTTATTGAACACAGGCCCAAAATCATGCAAGAGCTCTTACAGATGCAGCCGATTTGATTTTCCCCTCCCTGCCAAATACCAGCCAACTTCCAGCCACTGGCAGTCTGAACAAGGATTTTTTTTGTTTGTTTTTGTTCTCAACTTCTGTACATTGTGGCATTTTCCATGCAAATCAAAATTTCATTTATGTATTATACTAAATGCAAGGGTTTGATGTTTTTCCCGTAATTGTGGGGGATCTCACTACAACTATAGGGTGGGCCGGTCGGAGCGCTTTCCTATCATGGACTAGCCAAGACTCTGTCAACTAAATTGGGAAAATTAAAGTGGCTTCATCTGTAATTCTGCCTTACCTCTCTTAATAATTTCATACTTTGGTTGTTTTTTTACCCTTTCTTTAATTTGATTCTCAATTCTTTGCCTTTTTCTTCAGTGTTTTATATTATCTCAAGCTGTTCTCTTGGTAATTTAATCACTTTTTGTCTGTTCTGCTCTTCTTTTTGCAGCTATAATTCCTTGATGGTTTTCCTTTTTGCCATCTTTCTTTCTTTTCCCCCATTTCTATTTAAATATGTAAGAAACTATTTCCATTGCTTTTAGTTTGTTATGGACATTTTTCCCAAGCTTGACGTGATGAGTTTTTCCTCTCTGGACTTGCATTCATTCTAACTTGTTGTCATGTTTCAAAGATGCTTATGTGTGCAGTTTGTGATGTTTTATTGCGCTTTGGTTGATGAACAAATCAATAAAAGCACGGAGAAGGAAGTGAAGGTGAGAGAAGACAGAGTGTGAGAGGGAGGAAAAAGACAAGTGAGCAGTTTAAAGTGACAGAAATAATGAGAGATGGAGGAGACACAAGGCAACAGTGTTATCGAGGAAAGACGAGGAAGAAAAGAAATGCATGGCAGGTGAAGTGAGTGAGTGCTGAAAAGAAAGTGCTGCAATAAAACTGGCTCAAACAGGAGCAAGCAGGGAAATGACTCAAGCTGGGAATTCGTCTCCATTCCCTTCAACTCTGTCCACATGAGCCAGTGTTGTTTTAAAGGAAAAGAAAGTGTAACGCCAAATGTAATCATCCACCTTAATACACTCTCATGTTCTTTATGGTGGGTCAAAAAGACCACCCAGAAATGTTCCAGTACTCCTGATGTTCAATCAGCGCCTGGGCTCAAGATGTAAGAGTATGAGGGAAGCAGGTGGAGAAGAGGGCATAGAGGCTGCCAAATTACTGTGGGATGACTGGCGGCAGACTGATGTGACTGGAAGGGTGAGGGTGCAGAGGAAACGCAGTTGACAAGATTGAGATGAATAGGTAAGATGATAGGTATCAAAAGGTGAAAGAGCTCTGCAGACTACCAAGAGGGGAGACTGGTGCGGTGTCGATTTGATGCAGGCGCGTGGGATACAGAACTGAAGGATTAAGAGTTTCCTCGGAAACATTGCTCAGCTCAGTGACAAGGACCCATCTAATGGTCAGGGCATCATGATTCTTTGTTTTTTAAGGGGACCGGCTCAGGACAACAAAATTTAAAACAGCACATAATACTGAAAAGTAGTCAAATTTTGACATAGTTAAAAGTACATCTCTTGTTGAGCTGGTAGTAAAAGTTGAGACCAGGGCTGCCAGGATGCAAACACAGGGATGGAGAGACGGTGTCTCACTTCACGCATTCATGTGAACTCATATTTGAAATGACAGTGAGTCACCTGTATGTCCCTCTGCATTCAGAACAAACTGTATTCATGTTATGTGCTTTATAACAGTCTCAGTGTTTTTCACAGTCACAATGCATATTTGACTCATCAATCAGACCATGAGTCTCAGCCAATCAGCTCTCTCATTTCTGTTCATCATTGATGGCACTTTACTGTCAGTCACCATTTTTATTGGTTGGTTACTTGCCACACACGGGAGGCCTCCTGGCAGGCAAGAAATGTTCCTTCTTGCTTCAAAACTATTAAGAACTAGTATGATTACTGGTAAATGGTCAGCCTCAAGAACAGATGGTGAAGTTCAACTGAAAAAGTCTACTTGTCGTGTCTATTAAAGGTTGCACAGGCTGAAATTCATTGCCAGTGCAATCAGAGAAAACTCTTCATTCATTTCTTTCGAGTCAGTTTAAAGAATGTTAGCAATCAAAACTGTGAACATTGGAAGAAAAATTTGATCTCAAAAAAGGCACTTTCATAACAGGGACTTTTACTACAAACATCTTATGATAGGCACTGCCCTGTAAACACTGTAAAATCAGCACTTTGGGGTAGGTTTTAAGCCAGCCTGTAATGTTTTCACTCTATTTTATTGTAACTATCTGTTATTGTTTGTGTCATTGTCATTTTTTATATGTCTGTATCTTTGGTTTGTTGTTTTTTCTTTTATGCTTGGGTCTACCAGCGGAAATTAGCATTGAGCTAAATCTGGCATATTTACATCAGTCTTGTTTGGGCTCCCACAACTTGGAATTGATAATGATGAAAATATTAAGGTGACTTGACAAGGTTTTTTGTTGATTGCTTGGTTTAAAAGAAATGACACTGCCTCTACATGGCAGCGCCTGTGTCCAAGAGGACTTGAAGCAGTTTGTTGAACTTACTAAGATGTTTCCCTCCAGTTTAGATTCTTGCTTGTGTTGTACTTACTCTCAGATGTGCATCACTGTGGACAAAAGCGTCTGTTAATGAGACTGCAACATTTTAACTAGAGAGATAGCAGGCTGCGCCCTGCTCACTTTCGCCCTTAACCATGTATGGTTTTTATAAAACTATTATAAACGGTCGACAGTCAAAGCTAGGCCACCTGAAAAACAAGTCAGCTGATGTCATTGCAGTGAATATTTTCTGCTGATGTTTCCCTTTTTGCTTCTTTTTTTTCTTGTGAACATATTTTTAAGTCTTTTTATTATTATTCATCTTGATTATTTGCAATAATCAGTACATTGTGATGTGGGTAGAACTACAGAGACAAAGATGAGCAGGGGTAAGGATCCAATTACAATTTCATTGAAAATTTCAGTTGCTTCTTAATGCTACTTTTCAGGTTGGACCAAAAAGAGCTACAACTAAATACAAAATGCCCATATGCAGCTCCAGTGTATGTTGGAAATTGGTACCTGGCAAATGATTCAGCATGTCCAAGTGCTCTACAACATGCACGCAAGTGGTGGTTTGTGGAGGTTTTGCTGATGTGGACTAGTTTGAAATATGATTGCCAGCAGCCTCTCCTCTTTGCCATCACCTGTCATTTTCAAAAGCTTTTCATTTCAGGGTGTTTGGCTTTCCTCCTCCACCTTAACCAAGAATCTAGATAAATGACATGCTGGCCTGCCAAGGTTATTGGGTAACATTACCATCTGATAATTGGAGGCACCATGTGTTTCATCAGTGCAGATGTATTAAGGGTTTGATGCAGTAGTCTCCGACCTGCTGTTTCCTGAAAGTTCATTCACATTTTAAGCAACAACTCCGTTCAACTGAAGGAAAAGAACTTTGGGCTTGTCCCTCTTGTTGGCTTGTAATACCCTGTCCTGCAATTGCTCTGAACGTAGTGTTGGGATGATTATACCTTGTTTAATTGCTTTTTAAAGATGAAAAAATAGATGGCCGACATCATTTTGGTAATAAGACATGGACTTTAGCCAGCTATCAATTGAAGGATAAGAGACTCCAACCAAAGTCTTTTCAAAGTAAAACTGGGTCAGTGAATTATCCTGGCAAATGTTGAAACAAATTAAAAATGACTGAAACGAGGAAGCCAGCTTACTAGGATAAATATGGACACGTTAATAGGGCTGTAGCGTAACATTTGAAGAATTCCTTGTTTATAAAGATGAGGTGAAATGGCAGCTGTTATGACTCTACACTGATGTCCTTCCAGAGAAGGATGTTTCATTTTACCCAGTAGCACTAAATGGATGTTATGTCTGCCTTTGCGCTGGTGTTAGCTAGCTGTCTGCAAACATGGAAAGCTTCCCCAAGGAAAACCTACACACAACACATAGATGACAAGGAGGAAGTGAAGGACAGCAAGAAAGACCAAACAGAGGTTAAAAAAAAACAACTTATGATGTAAATGAAGCTGCTCAGAGAACAACTTAAGTTGAGTACACATTGAACCACAGGATCCAATTTTATTTAGACATTTATTTTCTTAATTAGGTTTGTTAACTTAAATAAATGACGCATCCACTTCAGGTGCTTTAATTTGCCAGTAAACTCAAGGTGAGTTCAGAGGTAATCAAATGAATAGATATCAAACAATTTATCATGTTAGAAATAATATAAATTTGGTCAACAAACACAAGTAAATAAGAGCAAAGTCCGTTCTTCCACTCACGTTTAGGCTTTCCGGTGATGTGTGGTATTGAGAAAAGAGGAAGTGAAGGCCTGAGGGTGGGATTTTTTAATGTTGGGGCAGCTTAAGTTCAGTAGCTCCAGAAACTTGATACAAACTTTGGGCATTTTCATTGATTTGGTTTGTAAAACATGCTAAAAAGACTTTATCTGCAATCAGCCTCTGCTGTCATTCATGTTCATTTCTTAAAGCAGATGCAACTTAACATCATGCATCTGAAACACCAACATCCTCCCCTCTTCAGAGAAACAATGAGAGGGTAATTCTCCAAGAACGGGCTGTGGTTTCTAATAGCACCGTAAATTGCACATCAATTGCCATCACCGTCTCCAGGTCCAACTCACAGAGCATATTATGCTAATGATATACAGAGATGCTGTTCACTGAGCAGTACAGCTTAGTGAGCATGGTACTCTTCACTTGTGCTTCGTTAATGAAGTAATTTCTTTTTGTCTCATTTTCTCAGGTTTAATGGGTGCAAGAGCTGTACCAATCTTTTATGAATTAGGCCCTGATGGCGCATTGTCAATAGCATTCAACTAAAAAGAAGCATGTTTCTTAGAGCAGCCATAGTCCCCACGGTTTTACCAGAAAAAGAAATAAAGAAATGGAGTTAGCCAGAGCGTATTGTAACAATGTCACTACTGAGTAAATTTCATGTTCACATCATTGGACTGGTAACAGAAATCATTAAGGTGTAGATCTGGGTAGTTTTTAAAAGTCTCTGACAAAGGGCTCAAGGTTCCGGAGGAGCTGGGGTAAAATAAAGTTAACTTCCAAACAGAAATGAGAAACACTTTTTAACCTTCACATCTGCACACTTACTTTAAGTTATAACATTTAAGAATCTGAAGTTGTTGTATGTGCATCATTTTTTCACTTCAGCAAATAAGAAAACAATCAGTGTGTTTACATGTTGCCAGTCATGTTGAATCTGGACTTCTGACATGCATTAAAGCATCATGGTCCAATTCAGAATTGAACAGCATTTGTCAAAGCTGGTCGAACACACCTAAATCATGTAGCTGGAGACTGAGTCTCTCCTTTATCTACACACCACAGTCAGCTACAAACTGGACAGAATGTGTCGTAAATGCCCAGAATCAAAGTAAAACTATCATCTCGCTTCGTGTATAGTTGTAGACATCATTTTAGTGGATTTACTTAAATACTGTACTCAAGTATCATTTTCAGGTATCTGTTTCTTACAGGAGTGTTATTTTTGTTTAACTCTCTACTTTTTTCCCATGTAATCAGAGAAACAAAAACTACATTTTTGCTCCCGTACATTTAAAATGTTCTTGTTACTCATTTCTTCAAATCAGCTGATAAATTTTAGTTATTTTTCCAACATCTGATCTGAAACATAATAAACTGTTCATGTGCTTCATCGTCGTCTACATGTTGCTGTATTATATCACAAGTTTCCATGGTAGAGCAGAGGATAAGATGCCCTCATGACTCTGGTCTTTAGTTTCAGAAGGACATCAATAATGCAGCTCAGCTCCTATGGTCGGATCTTAAGGGTATGTTTGAGGTTTTTTTTTTTAAATAAAAAAGGATTTGTTATTACCTCTGCCAAGGAGGTCATGTTTTTGCTGGCATTTTTCTTTTTCTTTTGTCTGTGAGCAAGAAGTGACAAGAGTTTATTGGTGATCGAAATATGGATGCAGGTCCACGTTTTTTTTTTTTTTTTTTCAAAGATAGGGCAGTTTTACACATTTTCGCTGAAAAAGTTCTCAACAGATTTTGATGAAACGTTGAGAATGTTGGTCATGGCACAAAGGAGAAGTGATTAGATTTTGGTGGTGATCTGAGTCTGGATAGATCCAGGATTTTATAAGGATTTGTTAACATAGCACGATGGGTCACTTTTCCCCAGTTTCACCAGTAACATGGCTCAGAATGTCAGAAATGCCTCGGCAGAGGTTTGTTCTCTTAGAGCACTTCGAGTTGTTTTAAATATTCACTCTGTTTACTGCCATGATTAGTATGGGCCAGTCTCACTCAGAGATGATGAATATTGGTATCAACAGCAAAAATATATGATCAAGGCCAACATAATGAGTACATAAATCAGAGTTTATAGAATTAGAAAAAAAAATTGTTTCAGAGGCCCTTTAATTTATATGTTTAACCATTTCTTGGGTGCTAATATGGCTGAAAAAGGGCAAAAACAAGGAAAACAATATCAATCAGAATAATCTGAACTACTGCATAGTCCAAAGGCCTCAAACTTTCTGAGATGGCTGCTAAAAACATGAATGTTTTTTCACTGTTGCAAGGCCCAGCCGACATTTTTATTGATCATCAGCTACTTTTGTTGTCACTATTATTTTGCAACTGCAAAGCTCAAAATATATTGCTTAAAAAAATAAATCAATGAGTTATTTGTGTGTCAGATGTTTTTTTGTGGAGGTTATTATTTGCAGTTGATAATTTGGAAAAAATTGGAGGACATAAACTACATTTTGAACCAAGTTTTGCATGGTGGGTAAATACATGGTGGCTAGCATAAAACTTCAGTCAAGTTCTTTGGTTAGCTGGTTGAGACACATGTTATTCAAACAAATGGACATCATGCTCTGCAGTGACAGTTTTTATAACAATAGTCAGGATATAAAAAACTTTATTTGCTGTTTTAGATTAAAAAAACAACAACCCTTTTTTAAAAAACTAAACCCACACTGTTATGTACTGGGAGCACAAACTGTATACTCTTTAACAACCAACCCCAACACAGGGTTTATTATCACAGTGAAGTGTTTAAGAAATTCCAATTCACAACAATACCTTAGGCTTACATGTCGTTTACGGATAATCTCTGTTGCTTGTATTGATCATGGGTTTTATGGGAGTCAAATTTGTAACCAACAACCCTGGTCTCCCCTATTTGTTGCAACTATCTAGAATCAATTGCATTAATTTTTAATCTGTTGTAGGCTTTAATAATCCAGATTAACCGTTTTAAAAGGCTATACATCACACACCCAAGCAAAGACATTTACATACACTTGTACATTTACATACTGCGCTGAGTAGCACGTATGAGCCTTCTATGCTTAATCCTTTAAGGCTTCATAGAGCTGATGTTCCTGCGGAGTCATGATTTAATGCACATTGCAATACAAAGAAAGCAGCTAGCATCCTGTTTCAAAAGTAGCCAAATTTTATTGGTGTTGTGTTGTTTTTGCCCACAGCCAAAAGAACACAGCTGTGAGCAGATATTGCCAATAAAAGAAGACAACAATCAAACCGACTCCCTCCATCCTTACACAGATTAGTTTATGTAAATGAAGTTGCAGAGCAAGGATTCATTGATCTGCAGCAATTAGTCTGTATGTCACAGCTTCACTGATTTAAAAAGCTTGCGTCAGATACAAATGATTAAAAAAAGGCGTTGTCTGTGTCTTCCCCTGCATATTCTCAGTTTGTGCCTTTAGAAAGCTTTGACCTTGTTGCTCTGCTCACCAGCAGCATTTAGTGGTTAGAGATGTTCTGTCTCATCTAATGTGACACTTAAGACGAATCTACAACAGCGCTGAAACACAGGTCTTTGACTTTTGATAGAGGAGTGGAGGAGACCGTTTTTCCACCATTTCCATGTAAGCGTCGGTCTTATAGTGTGTGTGTGTGTGTCCAGGTAAGTGCTCCCCTAAAAGGCATTCACGGGTGAATAGAGCACAGGAAGCTTAAGAAGCCTCTTGTGCATACTCTAAAGTGGAAGCACACACACAGTCAAGCATACACACATTATTTGTGCCAATCTAGTAAATGCTTTGGTCTCCAGTGTGCATGGTGATGTATAGAAATGTACATGTGCCATAAAGGGAATGTTGGATTTTAATAGAGGTGATTGTGAAGTACCTGGTTTGTTAGATTTAATAAAGCATTTCACTGCAGCCTGAGATGTGGCTGCAGAAAAGCCGTTCACTCAGAGACAACCAGAACTTATGGGTTAACAAGGTGAGGCCGACACTGCAAAGTTTGAACCCCAGGAGACGTTCAGGTGTCGTGACGAGGAGAGAGACTGGTGCTCTCTCAAGTGAACACACACACTGTACTCTTCTTCAGCAGCCACCAGCACAATGCCCTTGAACAGGACATGAGAGTCCTTCCTGATGTTGAGATGCAGAATTGGGCATAAAGCTTATCAAACTGCTTCATCAGCCTTTTTAATGCTGAGGTTAAAGTAATGTAAGGTGATATTTTTAATGAATGTCCACTTTGTTGTCTTATCCCAAGGTCAGACTACATGATTTTTTTTTAATGTCAGACTAGGCGACAGTCACTGTGCCATAAATGTGCACAGTGACTTGCCCCACGAGCATGTCAGACTACACAACTGAGACCGACTGCATATAACGATGTGTTGACGGTGGAGTGAGGGGCAACACTGAAGACCACAAACAAACGCACTGTATTTAGAGGACAGAACTTCTGGTATTTGCAGACATTATTACCTACATCAAGGAGGTTATGTTTTTGCCGGCATATGTTTGTTTGTCTGTTTGTTTGTTAGAAAGATTAAGGGAAAAAAAAAATACTGGATGGATTTTGCTCAAATTTTCAGGAGATGTTGGTAATGGCCCAACTTAGAAATTATTACATTTTGGTGAACATGATCCTGAGTGCTAGGTGTGGGTTGTCAGGGTCAAGGAATCATATTATGATGGTAACTTTATCATGGAACTATTGCTTATAGATGTAACAGCAATATGTGAGCTACCTTGGCGGAGGTTTGCGCTCTCCGAGTGCTTTCCAGTGTTGATGATGTGGTTAGTGTGCTGCTAAATGTAAGCAGTCGGTAACCGTGTTGAATCTGCTGTTTCTCTCCAACATTTCTCTGTTTATAGTCTGTGATATGTCTTCTACACCTCATAAGGGCACTTTTTCTCTGTCTCGTAGCTCTCAGCATGCAAACCTTGGTTTGTTTGCATCTGTGTTGTTGCACATGCAAAGCTCCCAGTGCTCTCATTGGTCAAAGTCTCTGACATGGAGGAACAGATCATCAGAGGTAGGACAAAACTCGAACTGACTGAAGGCGTCCCAGACTGGTCTGTTGTTGAAGGTCATTATGACACACTACCTGAGATGGAATGGCCTATTTTCATGGCCGATGAGTCCCAAACCCCTACAACTGTCAGGTCGTGCCAAAATCATGCATACATTTTTAAAAGCATAATGAGGAAACAGTCTAGACCCACCTGCCTGTCGATCACCACGAGGTTTCCTTTGCTTTTCTCCTCTGTGTGAGTGCATTGTTTAAGTTTCTAGTGATGTTGATGTGTTTTTTTTTTGTTTATTTTCAACACTGTATCAGTGTTGATGTTGTATTTTTGCCAAATGTCTGTGATTCCTGCCACCCCACAATTTTCCTATGGGGCAAATAAACTAACTAACTAACTAACTAACTAACTAACTAACTAACTAACCACAAAATATAAAATGTGTAAGGGATTTATTCACATGTGCTTCTGTCTTTGTTTATGTATTCATTTTGCTCATTCAGGAAATTAAATTAGGTAGACGTAGGTCAAGTTCTCCCAGCAAATATCAGTTAATACTGGAACTCCCGGGGGAACAATCAGGCTTCTGCAGTTCTGCAATAATTAATGAGTGTTATTTATTATTTTATGCTTTATGTAGACTAGTGGACACTTTGCAACATTTGGTGTCTACAGTCACTATTTTAGTAAACAAATCAATTAAGGATTTTTTTAAAAGTCCAATTTCAAATGGCATTTATATGAACTCCAATTAACATGAAAGGAAGGGATTGCAAAACAAGAATAATAATAAAAAACAAGAAACTGCTGAGGTTTTTAGTGAAATTAACATTAGCTGTAACAGCCCACAGGTCGAAATCTACTCATAACCTTAACTAATTTTTATCCTGTTTCCAACCCTTTTGACTTTATTCTATGTGAACTGTTATTTGTACCAGGGCTGCCAACTTCTCAGAAAAGTTAGGGGGTAAGAGAGAAAAGCATGGACACAGCACATGGCAACATTTATTGGAGGTGACACCCCTTATATTTAATACTAATACTAATAAGATGGGTGCTTCTTCAGCTGCTGGTGTTGATGTGTTCCACTTGTCCTTAAAATCACACAGACTGTTGACATTGTGAAGTTAGCTTCATACTGTATAAAATTAATTTACAGTTTTGAACACCTTCATCTTCTTTGATGACTTTGTTATCCTTTCTGCTGACTGCCTCTGATAAGAGCAAGACTTCATTCATTTACATGGCATGTAGAACAAAGTAGAAGGAACTGATGAGAAAATTGTCAAGCATTAAAAAGTATTTCTTTATAATTTTTTGAGCTAGTTGTTATCAATTCTTTACTTGAGTTGGTTTTTGACTTCCATTCCTAGTTCCTGGGATTGGATCTTCTAGGATACAACTAATGGGGACTACAACAAAAAAAGATCAGGAACAATTGTCATATGAGTGGTATCATTTTAATCATAGCAAATCGTGCAGTATTTGGTTGTAATATAAGGTATCCCATTGTATTGTAGTGTAACATGTTACATTGTATCATACTGTATTTCACAGGGATGCACAGTATTACTGTTACAATTTTGGTATCAGCTGATATAGGAAAAAAAGGTCAAATATTGGTATCCGCCAATATGAAATTTTCTGCCGATATTTACAGCTGAAATATTGGCCTTACATATTGGCCATGTATTGGCTGTAATATTGGCAAAACGCACAAATCTAACATATTGTTTCATCATCGCTGCAATGGTACATTTAAAAATCAAGAATTTTATTTAACAGTTAAATGTTGTTTTTCTTGTTTTACCTTTGTTCCTTACACAAATAGACCACAACAAGTCAATTCCAAAAAAGTAAAGACTTGATAAACTATATTGCCAAAAGTATTCGCTCACACATCCAAATAATCAGAATCAGGTGTTCCAATCACTTCCATGGCCACAGGTGTATAAAATCAAGCACCTCGGCATGCAGACTGCTTTTACAAACATTTGTGAAAGAATGGGTCGCTCTCAGGAGCTCAGTGAATTCCAGCGTGGAACTGTGATAGGATGCCACCTGTGCAACAAATCCAGTCGTGAAATTTCCTCGCTCCTAAATATTCCACAGTCAACTGTCAGCTGTATTATAAGAACGTGGAAGTGTTTGGGAACGACAGCAACTCAGCCACGAAGTGGTAGGCCACGTAAACTGACGGAGCAGGGTCAGCGGATGCTGGGGGGCATAGTGCAAAGAGGTCGGCAACTTTCTGCAGAGTCAATTGCTACAGACCTCCAAACTTCATGTGGCCTTCAGATTAGCTCAAGAACAGTGCACAGAGGGCTTCATGAATGGGTTTCCATGGCCGAGCAGCTGAATTCAAGCCATACAACACCAAGTGCAATGAAAAGCGTCGGATGCAGTGGTGTAAAGCACGCCGCCACTGGACTCTAGATCAGTGGAGACACGTTCTCTGTAGTGATGAATCGCGCTTCTCCATCTGGCAATCTGATGGACGAGTCTGGGTTTGGTGGTTTCCAGGAGAACGATACTTGTCGGACTGCATTGTGCCAAGTGTAAAGTTTGGTGGAGGGGGGATTATGGTGTGGGGTTGTTTTTCAGGAGCTGGACTTGGCCCCTTAGTTCCAGTGAAAGGAACTCTGAATGCTTCAGCATACCAAGACATTTTGGACAATTCCACGCTCCCAACTTTGTGGGAACAGTTTGGAGCTGGCCCCTTCCTCTTCCAACATGACTGTGCACCAGTGCACAAAGCAAGGTCCATAAAGACATGGATGACAGAGTCTGGTGTGGATGAACTTGACTGGCCTGCACAGAGTCCTGACCTCAACCCGATAGAACACCTTTGGGATGAATTAGAGCAGAGACTGAGAGCCAGGCCTTCTCGTCCAACATCAGTGTGTGACCTCACAAATGCGCTTCTGGAAGAATGGTCAAAAATTCCCATAAACACACTCCTAAATCTTGTGGACAGCCTTCCCAGAAGAGTTGAAGCTGTTATAGCTGCAAAGGGCGGACCAACGTCATATTGAACCCTTTGGATTAGGAATGGGATGTCACTAAAGTTCATATGTGAGTCAAGGCAGGTGAGCGAATACTTTTGGCCATATAGTGTATCTTGACAAAAAATGTTGGTATTGGCGACAATGAGTTCAGAAATATCGGCCTGTCAGATATCAGCAAAAATCCAATATCATGCATCCCTAGTATTTTATCATAATGTATCATATTTTATCATATTATCTTGTTAAGTAGAGCTGATCGATTGAGTTTCAATTACAAGTACAATTATAGCCTCTGTGATCTTAAAACATGATAATCAGCATGAGATGATTACAGTGCTGCATGCCATCCAAATGCTCTGCTATATCTACTCACTCAGCCTTGTCCACTCCTCAGTGCTGAGCGTGAGCATGTGAATAAACATCTTCATAGTTTCACTGAATCATAAATGAAACTGCTGAATTCTCAAGCCATGAACAAGAACATGAGTGTAGCTCACTCTGAAAAGAAAACAGGCATAAATGCTTCGTTTTGGAACCAACCACAGCTCAAACCCAAGATTTCAGCGGTTGGTGGGCGTTAAAGTCAAACTCTGATTATCAGATCATTGATACAGTGTATGCTGGTTAATCACCAAGTTGCACCATCATTAAATCATATTCTATCTTCCTGTCAAAGAAGCTTATTGTATCTGATGGTATGCATGGTTGAATGTTACCTGTGTTAGCATCACGCAGGAAGGCAAAAACTTCCAAATAACAAAATGGACAAAATATGCTGCTTATCATTCAGAAAAAAACAACCTCTGAAATGATGGCTGGTGTGGTGTCACAGTAATTGCTTTGTTTGTGCTACATCCTCTGAAAAACACTGGTCGCCAGTATAATACTTATATGGTTGTTATCTAAGACCACATTTAAGCTGCCAAATTTTTTCTTGTCTGTTGGTTTTTTTGTCAGAGAGCTCTCTCACCCATATTTTCATAGCTTCAAAACATGACCTATAGGTATTTAACTGTAGAACTGAATGAGTTTTGAGTTTTATGTGCAGAAATCTCCTGCAAGTATTGTTACTTTTCCAATTACTCTACACAGAGGCAAGGCAGAGAAAAAATCTGCCATTAACATGAGCTATCGTAGTGTTGCCTGAGGAAGCAGCGGCACTGCCAGAAATCCTTGTAGAAATCAAAGGAAACAGTGTCACGTAAGCCCTCACACTGGTAATTAAAAGACAATTGATTTGGGGTAGTGCAGTGTGGGTATACAACAACAGTGAGACCTTCACAGTCCTCGCAGCCTCACACTCGGATGTTTACTCTCCCCCAAATGCCTGCATTTAATATTTCAGTGGCTGTAATTTAATGCATGGTGGATGAGAGCTCGGGAGACTCGTATATTTTACTGCAGGGCAAAGGCAAGGCGACACAGGGGAGATTTGTTAAGGAGCTGTGTGAGAAGAGAAGGACATCTGCATCTTAATTGATTTCTGGCTGGATATTTTTAAAATTTATGTGTGCATAAATGAATAATTCATGGGTTAAAATTGTGTGTGTGAAAGCAGTTGGTGCACATGAAACTGGATATTGTATTTAATTACATGTTCCTGCTGTGCTATTGTGGTGAAAGTTTATGCTTTTTGTTAGTTTAAGTGCTGTTTGTGAACAATATCAGGCTGGATGTTTTCTAGTGGACCAGAGTTCTGTTATTTGGTCCAGACCAGAGTTCGTGTGAGCTTTCACACCCCAAACCAACCAGATTTTTTAAAAAGTGAACGAAGGATCATTTGATCAGAAGAGATCTGAAAAGAGCAATGGAAGTCATAGCTAATATCACCATGGTGATGGTTTTATTACCAATTTTACAGTTGACCAAGTATTACCAAAAATGTGCATTTAAGACTGTGATTCCTTTCTTCTGGTAAAACATCCATCCATCCATCCATCCATCTATTATCTATCTATCTAACAAGCATGTTTTTGGTCTGATGGAGTGAACCCACACACACAAACTCCTCCCATAAAGGCCCTGACTGACATAGTGATTGAACTAGCAACCTTCTTGCTGTGAGACTTGTGTAGTACCTGCTGTACCACTGTGCTGCCCTTTGGCATAACCTTGCAGGAAAGTGACTTCGCACTGTCTAAATTGCACAAATAGGTCGGCAACATCCAGAAAATATGGTGGAACTGTGAGTAAGCTAGATCCTAGCCAGTTTTACCCTCTTTCTCAGCATTTTTGTGCAATTTTGTTACAGATATATATATATAAAAAAAATCATCCTGAGAAATATCCTTTTGTTGCAATATACACTGCCTGGCCAAAAAAAAAAAGTCGCCACCTGGATTTAACTAAGCAAATAGGTACGAGCCTCTTATTGGATAATTACTGCATGGGTGATTATCTTTCAGCTGACAACAAGTTATTTAACCTCAGCTGATCCTGTGGTCGTGGAAGAGATGTTAGTCTGTTTAACAAGGGTCAAATCATTGGCATGCATCAAGCAGAGAAAACATCTAAGGAGATTGCAGAAACTACTAAAATTGGGTTAAGAACTGTCCAAAGCATTATTAAAAACTGGAAGGACAGTGGAGAAGCATCGTCTTTGAGGAAGAAATGTGGTCGGAAAAATATCCTGAATGATTGTGATCAGCGATCACTTAAACATTTGGCCAAATCAAATCGAAGAAAAACAACAGTAGAACTCAGGGGTATGTTTAATAGTGACAGTAAGAGCATTTCCACACGCACAATGCGAAGAGAACTCAAGGGATTGAGACTGAACAGCTGTGTAGCCTTAAGAAAATCACTAATCAGTAAAGGCTAACCGAGAAAAACGGCTTCAGTTTGCTAGGGAGCATAAAGAGTGGACTCTGGAGGACTGCAAGAAGGTCATTTCGTCTGATGAGTCCAGATTTACCCTGTTCCAGAGTGATGGGAGCATCAGGGTAAGAAGAGAGGCAGGTGAAGTGATGCACCCATCATGCCTAGTGCCTACTGTACAAGCCTGTGGGGGCAGTGCTATGATCTGGGGCTGCTGCAGTTGGTCAGGTCAAGGTTCAGCAACATTATGGCCCAAAGAATGAGGTCAGCTGACTACCTGAATATACTGAATGACCAGGTTAGTCCATCAATGGATTTTTTTCTTCCCTAATCGCATGGACATATTCCAAGATGACAATGCCAGGATTTATCAGGCTCAAACTGTGAAAGAGTGGTTCAGGGAGCATGAGACATTTTCACACATGGATTTGCCACCACAGAGTCCAGACCTTAACCCCATTGAGAATCTTTGGGATGTGCTGGAGAAGGCTTTGCGCAGTGGTCAGACTCTCCCATCATCAATACAAGATCTTGGTGAAAAATTAATGCAACACTGGATGGAAACAAATCTTGTGACTTTGCAGGAGCTTATCGAAACAATGCCACAGCGAATGCGTGCTGTAATCAAGTATTAGAGTGTGTGACCTTTTTTTCTGGTGGCAACTTATTTTTTTTGGCCAGGCAGTGCATTTGAAAACAAAAATTACAGCCAATATTAAGGATGGAAGAGGACGGTGTTACCCACTTTAAACATTGGAAAACATTGCCAGCATGTTTTTGTAATTCAGGAAGCACACTCTATCAGTCTTTTACTTGTCTCTTTCTTTCTGTCTAGCTCTGTAATTGAAATTGATTAAATGTTCAACTAAATAAAAACCTGAAACTCCACTTTTTTCTGTAATCGCAATGATTGCATTTTGCATGAGGACAGGGCCTTGTACTGTTTTTCCATGGGGACGGGGTCAAAATTACTAAAACTACCTTGAGGTGTACCTCTGATCATATGGGTGTGTGTGTGTGTGCTTAAGGTACCCTGCAGTTTGGCCAGATGGTAGTGTCAAGCACAGACCACTGAAATCAACTGCTCTGACATCACCGGCCCACATTGTGCCACAGACACACTCTGAATGTGTGTGTGTTTGCATGAGTGTGCGGACCAATCAGAAGGTCAGGGTGACTCAGAGACTTCCTGCACCTGTTTGCCCGAGTCTCTCTCTAACTTTGCCTCTCATCTTCTTCTCTCTTTGTCTGTCTGCAGCACAGAGCCGGTTTCACCCATGACTGCGCTCACACTCAATGAGCGTGCTCAGCATAATGAAAACACACACACACACACACACACACACACACATTCAGACACATGCAGGCAGCAGCAGTAATTAACAGCTAACTGCGAGAAGCCATTATCATTACAGGAACGAGGTGGGATCCAACGCTCCCACCTACATAATGGACAATTAGTCTCTGCGTCATCATGTGTCCAACACAAAACTCTTTTCAGGAATAAAAGTAACATTCAGGAGCTCTGCACTGACATTTGAGCGTTTCAAACAGGATGTATCAGGATTTATAGTGACCTTTACTTCAACAAATAGCTGCTCTTAAAGGGAGTCACAGCTATGATTTGGTGCAGAAAATAGGAGTCACAGCAGTCCCATCATCCTTCCTAAAGCTTTAGGGGTGGTCCAGCAACAGATGTTTGGCTGGACCACAGGGTCATGAGAGGCTTTCTCGACCAAATGTCAAAATGATTTTGATAACTTTTGGTGCCATTTTTCATGAGCTTGAAAGGCTTCCATGCTCCCAGGTCATTGTGTGTGAAGTAGCATGACATTTAGAGAAAACAAGGTCTGTGAACCAGGTATAAAAGGGAAGTGAACTTTGATAGATAAAGGCATATTCTATTTTAAACATTTCCAACTTCCACAGTGCAAAATATCTCATTTGTTGCCTAAAACCACAGCTGGATGTATCGGTGCATCCCATTTGATTTCAGAGGTCGGAATATCAGATAGGATTCATCCCTCTGAGGGTGAAAGCTCCACGGTAAATTGACTGCACCATGTGACTGTAGGGAGAAATGTTTATGTGGTGTGTTTTTTCTACTATATTTATATGTAACTTTACATGAAACTGTCATTAACAGTCAGATATCCACAAATGAAATGGACTTTATGTTGCCTCCATCTCCCTCTGCTGATCCAATCCATCCTCCAGCACTGCTCCAGGTGCTTTTTCAACATGCTATCTGTTAAAAACAAGGCCAAACTCACACACGTAACCACCACAGCTCCCAGAATAATTGGTCTCCCTACACCAAACCTAACAGATTTAAACAGCAGGGCCATTGTATGCATACTAACCTCAATAGAGCAGGACATCTCACATCCACTGAACACCTTCTTCATCCCCCTTCCCTCAAGATGCAGATACAAACAATGAGACGCAGAAGGGCTCGCCTTGGGAAAAGCCTGATCCCTGCTACTATAGCTGCCTTAAACAAAAGGCCTTGCTGAAACAGACCTGTATGTGGACTGAAATGTTGACACAGTGTTGTCTGTCTGTATTTTAATATCTGTTTCCTGGTGTATTTTTTGTCCTTGTTTTTTGATGGACTCTGTCTCGGTGCTGTGGAAAGAATTTCCCAGAGAAGACAATAAAGTCTGAAGTCTGATGTCCAAACTTCTCTTTTCCCCTGGAAAATGATATCCTGACACACCTGACTGACTGCTGCTTTACGTATCCATGGGATGTACTGTATCGTGTGTCCATCTGGGCATTAACAGTGTTTGTAATGGACTGAACTTTGAAAAAATGAAGGTAATTGAATAAATAAACTCTCTTCCCATCATATTCATTCAAGTCTTGTAGCTACAACTAAATCAGGCTTGTAGCTCCAACACAAATGATGCTGATTGGTCCGGCCATTTTTTTAACTTATCGTAAATGTTTCAGCTTGAAGCGTTGCAAGATGGGTCTGCCTGATGATAGACCAGTGAAACCGAATTTAATGACGGTTCAGCTAGAAGCTACTATATTAATCAACATCATTCCTCCTCAGTTTATGATCATTACAGATGTTAATGTTAATTTTGGAATGACCCCTCCATCCATGGTTTTTATTGATTATACTTTCATAACAAATACCCTTACAACCATATAGACATGAGGAAAACAAGATCCACATCCCAAGGGGCTAGCCTTAAATAAACTTACTATATTCAGCAGAAACAAATATGATTACGGCAGATTTAAGGTCAGGGTGTCCATGGGTTTATCACCATCATAAATTCTTATTTTTATTCAATTTGTCTCTACCTGGATGGATACATCTCAGGATGCATATATGTGTGTATTTTATACATGTACATATGTATATTTATGCATATCTGTGTGTCCAGAAAATGCAGAGAATGGTTCCAGCCTGCTCTATTATGAAGTGTCTTGAGATAACACTTGATATGAATAGGCACTATACAAATAATGATTGATTAATTGATTGACATCAGTTGAATCCATCTGCTTCACAAAGTTACAGGAAAGACCCCTAAACTACAAAATGATACCACAGATTTCCATCCGAGGAAAGAGAAGAAATGAAAAACTCTGGACCTGCTCTTTAATTCTCTTGCTGATACTGATTTTTAGCTCCATTTTTAGCTCCATTTTTAGCGTGGCCTTCTTTGTGCAGCTGTTATGCAGCACCCTGTGTTTGGTCATGCTCACCTCTGTGGACTTTAGGGAATTCCCTGTGGTACAATGTGCAGATGGCTTTGGTTGAAAATCTTTACCCCATGAAATGCTTCTTATTGCTGAAGTGGCTGTCTTTGCTTTTTCGTTGTTTTTCTAGTGAAACGAGTGAACCAAAGCCAACTAAACCCACAAACCCTGATGAAAACATACTTGAGCACCATATATGTGGTAGATATACATGAAGTCTGAAAGGGGATGTGATTGACTGACAGATTGTTGGGTGTGAGAAGTGCATGATGGGAACTTGCTGTGTCAGACCATCTGGCCTTAGATCAGTAGGCTAAAGTGTCTAAGGATTACAGAGCAGTAATGTAAATATATGGGACAGGGACGTCCCGACAGAGACAAACCAATTAAGTTTTAAAATAGGGATGTCCCAGCTTATCCTGGACTATTGGCAACCCTACCCATTATCACCTACTTAATTTAGCATGTTGGCACGCTGACATTTGACAATTAGCCCTCAATAAGAAAGTACAGCAGCTTACAGCATTTCAAAATAGATCTTTAATATTAGGACTGAAAATTATGAATCCAAGTGTAGAAAAAAATATCTGTATAACTCAACATAACAAAACACATCAATTTGTTTTGGAATATTTGGTTCTAGACTGAAGTCATGAAGCAAAATAAGAGACTGACCATGACAGCAAGGCTGAATTAAAATGAAAAGCTATAACTATTGTTTCCTACGTATTTAAATGGAAATAATTTGTTGCAGTTTTATTGTTAATATTGATTTATGTTGATTGTGGTTGTTTTGCTTTATTATCATGTTGTTGTGCCACTTTTGATAGAAATACATTAAAAAATACATAACTTCAGACATACCTATTGACTTAAGTCGCGTAATAAAGATCTTAAGATCGACCTTGACCTTTATGTTAATGAAATGGATGGTTCTATAAAAATATTTTATGGTGAAATACAGTTGTCTTTAAAGCTACAATCAAAAAAATGAAAACAAGTTGCAATGAATGCTTTTCCAAAAGACCAACTTCTTTTCACAGAAAGTATATCTCTGGAATTGTTGCCCTTTATGACACCTAATATAAACAGGATATTCCCAGACAATTATTTATTCAAATTAAGCACAGTTTTTATGAGTAAGACTGAATAATAGAATTTGAGGAATGAAATAAAAGTTCAGAGAAATGTGTCACTTTTTTAAAGCAAGGACTTCAGTCCTCAAAGTGTCATTTATATTTTCAAAAACTGTTGTATTGAAAAAGAAGGTATTTAATGATGCAAGTTGCATCTAACCCTAACCCTTGAGAATATTTGTCCTTCTATCAATAAAATGAGAGACTTTTATGACCATAACTTTTGAATATTTGTGTCACTTTGTCTTCAGAGCATCAAGTGTGTACATTTGAAAAACTCACAATAGAATTGGTAGAATACGTGCTGAAATTGTGACAAAAATTTATTGTAAAAATAACTATTGTCCAAATTTGGCGAGATTAAAATAAATATCAGAGATATAAGTTTAAAAGTAGACCATTCCCTGCTTTTTATATGTTACGACAAGGTCACACTGGTCTCTGGTGTCCCCAGAGCATATTTTTGAAGTTTCATGTCTAAAAATCAACCTAAATTGTATTTTGGCATGCCTATAAACTCCTCTGTTCAGTCCTGCTTAGGCTGTGTTGGTTTAAATCCTCATTAGTTCTAGCTGACCATGCCCCCTCAAGAAGTGGATGTGATTGTTTTTCCAGGATTGTGCTCAAATTTGTCGCTGCACAGATGCCAAGACATGGAGCCACCCATGGGCTGAGAAAATAGCGACCTTATGCTGTATCTTCCACCTGTGGATGTTGGCTTTTCCCCTGTGACTTCATCGGGGGTAATATATTTAACTGACTGTTTTAGCACAAGATATTATATTATATTATATTATATTATATTATATTATATTATATTATATTATATTTTATATTATTCTTATTTTATTAAATATTCCTGAAAGGTGGTGCAAGTAACAGAGTCAGGGGAGGGTTTTTTCTCATGTTGGGGAGATTTGTAGACAAGCCATGGGTACATATATTGACTAAAGGAGAATTAAAAAGTGCTAAAATATTCCTCTATCTCGTCATGCATCATTTACTGTGATTCTCTTTTAACTGTACTCTGCAAGTCCACCCTAAATCACCTTCAGTCAGCCATGGTTGAGTATAAACAAGGCCAGATAAACATTTCCATATCACTTCAGTATTTGGATCCTTTCACTGGCTCCCCAGTGCATTTTGCATTACTATTTTGCGTAATGTACCTTCAGTTTTCACTGTTTTAAGTTTTTGGTTGAAATTTAAAAAACAAGGAATTAAAGCACTTTTGCAGTAAGTGGGACTTATGTAATAATTCACTTTATTAACTAGAGATGTTAAATAAAAAATACGGTTGTGTTTGTTATACCTCAGGTAGGGGTACCTGAACTTGTTGATCTTTCAGACTGAAGTTATTCCAAAAGTAACATGAGCTCATTTGGTTTAATCTTTTACCTCATTGACTTTAATCTCTTGTTGCCACAGGACTGATTCCACTTTGTCAGCGTGTAATGTGTAATCTGAGATCGAAAGCCTTTTGAAATGAAACATCCCCTCGCCTGCCGTAGCCACAGATGAATGCATTAGAGGGCAGACAAATTGGCTGAAATTGTTCTCTCACCACTCAAGTCTGAGCTAATGGAGCCACCACAAAGGCCGAGGAGGCAGACCACCCTGTCTCAAATTGATCCTCTCCTCCTGACGAGTCCAACATTGTCCTCCAGCTAAACATTGTAATGATTTATAAACTGTATTTTAATACAAAGAACAATCTGGCTGTCATGTGTTGCATGCTGTATATCCCCTCTATAGATGATTGGAGGGTTTTAAGGATTTCGTGCCGGCTGTAGCATCTTACCAGAGGCTTATATGAGTCAGGATTGTGTGTGTGTGTCTTTGTGAATGTGTGTGTACAGGATTTTTATTCCTCCTCAAGGTTACAATGGAAATCCACACTGTCCATATTATTCAGGCCGTATATATCCTTTAGCTGCTGGATTCTTCTCCTCTTCCTCCTGCTGCATTTGAAGGCTTCTCCTTCATTCTTTTGTGAGCTATAATGTAAATATAAACTGCTTAATTCTAATCTCTTCCTATTTTCTCCTCTCCCTACTCTCCTGCAGTCTCATCCTCTATCGATTGTGGCTCCGGTTAATTAACAGAATTTATTTCTAACAAGCCAAACACTGATTATCTTGTTCCAGACTTAGAAACAACCTTTTGCAACGCTCCACTTGGACCTCCAAACGGGAGGTCAAAATAATCAGACTGTACTCAGACCTCGGTGCCTCTCCGTTGCACCACTGCTGTTTGAGCCGTAGCCTCCAGAGATTTTGCACCAAACGGCCGGAAAATTAGACGCCCCAGCTGCCAACTTTTTTCCTTCCACACAAAAGCATATCAGGGGATGAGCTGCAGGTTCTTGAGCTTGTAGGGCTTATGTTTCTGAACTGCCTTACAAAGGAAGGTTTCCTGATGCAGAGAGGATACATTTGTGTGTGTGGTGGTCAGGACAGCGAGCCTCCTGCTGTTTGTCCCATGATGCAACAGTCAGCTGGTTAAGACTTCAGCACTTCACACAGCTTTGTTTCATCTGTCTCTGCTCTGTTACATTGCCTGTGCACACAATAGTCTTTTGTGTGTCCTTTAATAACACAATGTAATGGAAATATTAACAATGGCTGCAATTCAAACACAGTACATTCACTCATAATCTCCCAGCGTGGTTGAGAAACTAAACAGTTTGATTAAATGACTAATACAGATGCAGCCACTTCAGTTTTCTCCTCCACCCAAATGCCAGCCAAGTCATACTCAGTTATGAGCCAACTTCCTGCCACTGAGAGTATAAACAAGGATTTCTTTGTGAGTTATTTTTCTTCATTTCTGTACATTATAGTATTTTCCATGCTAAGCTAAATGTTTTATTTATATATCTTATACAAAATGGGGGGTAAGAATTACATGTTTATCACGTAATTGTGGGGGATATGATAATAACCATTAAGGTGGGCAGGTCCGAGCACTTTCCCGTCATGGACCAGCCAAGACTCTGTCAAGGAAACTGGGGAAAATTTTAGGGGCTCCATTGCTAGCTTTCACGTGTAGCACACTCACCAAATCCCTTGCTGGTTGGACAAACTTTTAAAATCAGACAGACTTTCGTTGATTTTCATCCACTGAAAAAGAAAAATCAGGTGCATAAGGTCTCCATTAGTAAACAGAATCGGCTGCATGATGTTTATTTGGACACATGAGCAACATTACATGTCTCATTATGTGACTACATGCACACTGCAGTCATGGTAGGAAAAAAAATTTCTCTTGTTCGGGTTTGTTATCTGGTTTGTGTTTGCAGAACCCCTCCACCCTCTCCCATTCCCCTCCATCTGTAACACAGATAGTGATACAAGACACAGATACAAGGCATTTCCATTAGAGTATTTGAACATCTGCCTGTCCCATGGCCACACTGGACTGCAGTACATGGAAGGTCGACAAATGGGTCCACGAAGTTGTTGCAGATGAAGAGTGGGCCAGCTGCTTTGCACATAATCAACAAACAGCCAGGCCAATTTTTTCTGATTTTGCCATCAGCGATATGGAGCCCAAAGTGCTTCCACAGATTGGCTATGCCTGTCCTCCTTTTACAAAAAGTGGACTTACTGTTGTTGAGGTCAAGCCAGCATTTGACGTTGGGTTGCACTGGAAGCATCTTCTATTGGAGCGAGTGGTTCACTGTTCTAGGCTCCTGTATATTTTATACTCCAGTGCATATTTACAGTTCATGCACAGATTATTACCCCTGCACTCAGATATTCAAATATCAATTGTATGGTTGTTTGTAAATGAATTGGCCAAGAAGGAGTTTGAACCTCACCTGACAGCCAAAAAGACAGTTCAGTATAAACTACACAGGGTACTTTTCAAAGCCAAAAGAAAGTGTTTGTGAAGAGCAGAAACTTTGAAAAAGCATATCAACAAGACAACTTCAGGCTCATTCTTTCAATAACATTCATTATGGGCCAATTAGATGGTTGAGCAGGTGGACATTACTGTCACAGAGTTATGTACATTATGGGCTTAATTCATACTAAATCTCAACAAATTCCAATGGGAGAAGGGCAAAAATATCTTCTCTACTGAGGAGTGTTTCCACTGCTGTGTTTTGTTTGTCATTTAATAAAGAAAAGTTGTCCAGTTCTGTTAAAAGTTTTTCGAAAGCAGGCAGCATCTATGCTAATCTTTGTATGTGCAGCCATTGTTTGCAGCTGCTTCTTTCTGGCATCGTGCTTGTAGCTCCCGCCTCTGTTTCCCCAGTCGCACACCAGACTCAGTTGTCTGCCTGATTGCAGACAATTAATCAGGAGGATCCAGCTGAACTGCAAGGATAACTGGCATCTGTTCTAAAGAAATAAAAATCACAGTTTACATTGAAAGATTGCAATTTGCATAGAAAAACATATCAGGGATCTAAATGTATTTTGGTGCATTGAGTTGATGTTTATCATGTTACATGATAAAGTATAAGACACTGGATTAGCCTAAAGTCTGCTAAATGCAAAATACAAGTCATTCATGGTGTTACAGCAGTTTATCTTTCTGTATCATAAGTATTATTTGAGTGCTCATTGGTACCTAAAGTATATTTCTGTGACATGTGAAGTGTTTAAAATGTGTCCGGTACAGTGAACAATCACTGATCTTTTTAGTTTGTTTTTACCTAATCAATATATTTCTCTTAGCTCTTGTTCCCATTTACACCAGTGTACGACCCACCTTCCTTGCCGGGTCTCTCCTCACAGGGGCAGGCTTTGGAAAATAACCTCATACAACCCCGCTTTAAAGATACTGGACCATCCTGTAAAATAAAACCAAATTTGTGAGCAAGCTTGTGTCCTAAAATAAACAAGGCTGAATTAAGTGCCTCTAGATTTAATGCCTGATGGTGTAAATAGGACTTATGGGCTTCTCGGCCTAGCTTTAAAGTGTGTTTTTCAAATCTCAGAGGGATGTAAAGCAGTATTTAGAGTCTTATTTAAGTCTAGCACTCTTCTCAAATCAATGCTCATACAAGTTGCTGACTAATCCTTCCACTGGGCTCCCAAATAGTCAATAAAGATGCAGTGCAGAGTTTAGGGAAAGCTGTGGAGGTTATTTAAAAGATGAATACAAATCGAAGGAATTCCTGAGACTGTAAGACATTGTTATACGACTCTGTACAAAGTATCATGCGCCTGATCCAACTGCTGTCTGTTCCTGTGTGCTCTAGTGCTTGTGTGTGGGTTTGTAGGTGTTCGACCTTGAGGTAACGAGGTCCATTCAGCTGTTGATTGCCAGGTCACTCTGACGTCGCCACTGATAATGCTAGGAATCGACTCTCTGCCAAGCTCCTAAAATTTCACCTCCAAATCTAAATCTCTTATCCGTCTCGCCTTTTGGTCTCCTTTTACTTTCCCCTCCTTAACTCTGTCTGCCTCCATGTTGGTTTCTTTTTTGCCTTGCTGCCATTTTTCTGACTACATTTGAATGCCAGCCTCACTCATCTGTCGCTAAGCCTGTGCTACATGGTGTGTATTTGTGCGAGTGTGTTCCTCCTCTAATTGTTTCTGTTGAAAGTTGTGCCAACCTCATTTCTTAAGTATGCCAGTCATTTAAACAGCGATGGTGCAGGTCTATCCACCCTTATTTGCAGTCATTCTGTGCAACAGTGCAAGTGCAGGAGAGAAAAATACACATGAGCTACAAAAGTGACTATTCTCTCCTTCAGATTGGCTCTGGAGGTTCATTCTGCCTTCTCCACATCATGTGCAAACTGTCAGAGTGTGTTCGCCTAATTTTCTTCAGCAATGAATTATTAGCGCTCCCTCTCCTCCCATTTTGAAGTCCCAATGCACTCCCACTCACACACCCACACACGCTCTCCCACACTTGATTAAAGCTACACTCCCACTCACAGTTATAATTGAGTTCTGTGATTGTCAGGTTTGAGCAGCTTGTGAGCACAGATGCACTCTAAAGTCTTTTTAAAGACAAAGATAAAGAATAATTAATTAAGAAACAGATAATTAGCACTCTAACAAATGTGTTTGGTGGAATTTTAGATTTATCAATAAAGCCCTTACTTTTAACTTTTCTGCCAACTGAGGCATCATTGTAACCTCTCTTGGTGCTTACCAATCAACTAATTAGTGATATTCCTCTCTACTACCACCATGAGCAGCAATACAGCGCCACTTACAGGCCTGGCATATATACTGCAGCTCTTTCACTGTTTGCATTAGTACGGACACATTTCTTGAAACAAAGACGTGTTTACAGATAATGTTTTAAGGATGAAAACGTCTTCGTCTCCATGTGGACAGGGCCTAAGAGAGGCTCAAAATGACACCATCAGTTTTGTCTATGTGATTTAAGCAGGGATAGAAATACCAGGGTGGCACTGTGGCACAGCAGGGAGTGCAAGTGCCTCACAGTAAGAAGGTTGCTGGTTCAAACCCTCTCTGTGTGAACTTTGCATGTTCTTCATGTGCATGCATGGGTTTCCTTGGCACCCACAGACCAAAAACATGTTCATTAGCTTGATTGATGACTCCAAATTGACCTGAAGTGTGAGTGTGAGAGTGAATAACTGTCTGTCTCTCTATGTGGTCCTGCGATTTGCTGGAGACAGGTTCAAGGTGTACCCTCTTGCCCTATGTCAGCAGGGATAGGCCATGACTCTGGTTCAGTTCAGTTCAGTTCAGAGCTTTATTGTCCCTACAGGGGAAATTTTGTCTGCAGTGACAGCACGTCCAACGACAACAACTACAAACATAAAAATTAACAAACAATGACACAAAACAACATAGCAATGTACAGCATAGCCAAACTTGACATGAACAACCCCAATGAAGTAGAAATAGAAGAATCAAAGAGTTTAAAACAGTATAAAAGAAGTGATAACTGAGGAAAAGCAGTGTAGATGATGGATAGAAAGACCAAAAAAAGATGAAACATCTGTTGAGGCAGCACAGCGTTAAATTTCAGAAGAGTCATTTGTTTTTTCTTATTGACATGGAAAACCGTTAAAGGCGATTTTTTAACCACACCGAAAAGTAGATTTCATCCATAAAGACTTTAGCCAGCTGTGGCTGTGGCTAATTTTTAGAGTCGGTTTCTTCTTAGCCAGAGGGTCACTGGTTAGTTCCCAGCTCTTGTACTTACATGTCATTGTGTTCTTGGGCAAAGCAGCAGAATAGTGCATGTAAAACTTTGTGAAAAATTGGGGTTGGAAAAAAAGAAGAAAACAGGCAGAAGTGGAGCAAAGGGGGATGAAGGCCGAGACTGGAGAAATGGTTTGAAGATGCAACAAGTGACACAGAGCACACAAAGCAAAATATGTTCCCATATGGAGCCAGCCCGGGTGGAAAACAAAATTAAATGAATGACAAGAATTTAAGATACCCTTTAACTGGCATCAGCAGTGAAAAAATAGGCTGATAAATGTTGATATTGGTCAATATATGCTGCGTTCACATTTTTTTGCCATATCCCCAACCCTAGCTTGTAGCACTAATAAGAGTGGTAACATCAATACTCCACGTACCTTTTGAAGCGTATAGCTTTTACCTGCTCTAACTCTCATGATAAATGTTCTCAGATATTTTTGTAGAGGCCAGGCAGAGCTCCTTTTGGAAGTATTTATATGATGAACTGGTTCTTGGTGATCCGTCACTTTCAAACTATAACAGACTATTTTCCCACATCTCTGCAGCACAGCACAGCTCCCACCCCCAGGTAATGCTGAGTTAAGTAAAGCCTTTTTATAAACTGTCCATACATATTTAATACCATGTAATTAAACATTATTACTTAGTTGGAACAAACATATTTCATCAATTACCTGCTTAATGGAGAATTTATGAGCACTGCATAAATGCTTTATTATACAATTAAGACATAAGAAGCTGATAAAACTTAATCACTTGTAAGTACAAATTATAAATGATGGGACTATGAGCTAAACAGCTAGGGGTCAAAGGTCAAATAAAAAAGCAGTCTATCTTTCATTAATTAAAGCTGTTTGACTCATGATTTAAAAAAGATAATGATGCACATAGTCCATAAAATATCACACAAATCCAGGGTGTAAGGAACTCATTGGCCCCTCCTGTCATCGTAATCTCTGCTTAACAGACTAATTTATGAGGAAACCCTCTGCTCTAATTGATTTAGTTAATGTCATCCCTATAAAATAATCTACTAATGTTTCTCTGGTTTCTCCCATCTGGCTGACACGTACACACATACACACACGCACCATGAGCATCACCCACTCATTTCATACGCATAATGATAATGATAATAACTTTCCTATCCCATTAATCACTGTGGTAACAGCACAATAACACAGGGCCTGCTCGCTCCCTGCTCCCCTCCTTACGTCCTCCCTCTCTTATACTCCCCTCACTCATTTGAATATAAAGCTGTACGACATGTTTGCTCCTTTTGTGCTGCTCTCAAGAAAAGTGCTCTCCATCTAAAAATGCACACAGCTGTAGAATTAAAGGTTTGAAGTGTATCAGTCTGCAGCTGAGAGTGCACTTCATTGGTTTTTAGAAATCCAAGTCTTGAAAACGTATTGTTGGAAGAACCCAACATTCATTCCTCTTAAGACATGTTTGATATTTTAAATACTTTATGTCTCTGTGTTAGTGGCAGCTGAGGCCAACAGCATTCTGTTTTGGGGGTTTATGTACTTCTATACAGGCCAGAACATTCTGAAATGCTTAATGAAGCTTCTTTCTAACCAGTGGTAATTTTGTCAACTAATTATTTTTGTCATCGTTTTCATAAACAAACTTCTTTCCCCTGACAAAAACTAGACTATAACTAGAAAAAACAAGTGTACATTGAAAAAACTAAATTAACTGACATTTTCATCAACAAATAAAAACTAGACTACAATGTTTGACAGAGACTTAATCCAATCAGACCTAATTTCGCCATGTAGAAAGTAGAGACAAGTTAGGAATATATCCAATCACAGCTACTTTGGTTGTGTGGAAAGGTTGGATGAGTTCAGAGGGACATCCAATCACAACTGCCTTAGCTTCATGGTGGCGGGATCCAAGTGTAAAACATGACTTCAGAAATTCAAGGAAACATAAAAAAAAAATGCTTTACACTTTACTCTTCATATTTTAGTCGACTAAATTTACAGTAGATTTCATCGACTAAAATGATGTGAAATTTCATCAACTTAAACTAGACTAAAATTAAAACAATTTAGATGACTAAATTATGACTAAAACTGAAAGATATTTTGGGCAAAAGACTAAAACTACATTAAAAAGTGCTGTCAAAAGTAACACTGTTTCTGACCACAAAGTGTTTTTGCACCACAGGTACCATCTACCTTCACACCCATTACCAATGAGACTCTCACACCGATGGCTGATTTTTTTCAATCTAAGTCAACAATCAGTATCAGCTGATCACATCCACGCTCCTTCATACCCATTAACCCACCACAGAAGCAGCAGTGGCAGCACTTTGAGGATGAAGTGTCTTGCCCAAGAACACAGCAACATGTGACAGCAGGAGCTTGAAACCTTGACCTCCCAATGTACAGTCAGGTGACTCTCCACACTGAGGGGTGTCCACACGCAGATGAATTCAGGCCTAACTGCCCAAATTTTTTTATTGTACGGGCATTTCGTCCACACAGAAACAACATTTCAGGTGCCTGAAAACAAACACCTTTGAAAACAGGTCTCAGAGTGGATGAATCCGAGCAAATCCATGAAGAAAACTTTACGATACGGACACAATACGAATAGCCTCAGAAACGATGACACCATATGCCCACCCCTCCATTGATCCGCATGCGTGAACTCAACAACAGACACAATGGCGCAATATAGCGGTGTCACGTTTGTGCTGCAGAGGCTCCAGAGCTTCTTTTGGCTTTAACAGCAAAATCTACTGTTCACTTTATGAATGCACTGAGAAAAAAGAAGACACAGAGAAAAGCATATGATAGTGTTTGTAGACATGTGTCATGATGTGTTTGTGTACTCCATGTCTTCTTCTCTAGTTTTTGTGTTTGTCCGCAGCAGCGTTAAGCCGCCACAGGCCTGGGATATGTACTACAGTGTTTTCAGTGCTTCGATGTGGATGGCCACATTTCTTGAAATGATGCTGTTTTACGGAAAACTTTTTGAAAACAAAAATGTTTCATCTTTGTGTGGACAGGGCCCGAGTCAGACCAAATGTCTACTCTGACTCAAGAGCAGCCTTCGTAGACTTTTGGGGTCAAAGGTCAAGGGCATGGAGCACTGTGTTTATCCTTTGCTTTTGAGTGCAAAATCTTAAGACTACTCAAAGGGATTCCCTTCAAACTCCATGCAAATTTCCGCTCCAGCTCAAGGATTAGAGTTACATTTTGAATGTCAAAGGTCACTGGGCCTCATGATTATGACCTGTAATCATTACAGCTCAAGACTGCCACTAAGGATTCCCTACAAACTTGGTGCAAATGTCTAATCCAATTTAAAATGTCATGGCCTCATGACTGTCTCTTGCTTTTGAGCACCATTTCCCAAAAGCATTTCAAGGACTTTAAGATTTTTTCAACCAGTCAACCAACACTGGCGTTCTCATTAAGGATGTGAAGATTGAAACAGTCAGTTTTAATATATTGATATGAAACTCACTTTAAATCTCAACTTCAAAATGAACATGAAAATAAAACATATAAAACATTAGATACAATTTGACAATTTTTAGACACATGAGAAACTGTTTTTAAATGGACACTACAAAAGCCTTCATTTGCGATATGATTCTTTGTCGTGCTGTATTACATGTGTGGGACAAACTAAAGACATGGTTATAAAACAGCAGGAAGTTCTGTTGAAGCTCTTATTAAAAAAATCTGTGCAATATCTTAATTGTAAAATTCTGGGGAGGATGGAGTTAAGATTATATTCAAATTTTGTCTTCTATTGAAGATCTTTAAAGGCTTTACCCCTCCTCCTCTGTGTCACTCAATCAACTCCCGTTACAAAGCATCAATTAAATTAACAAGAACATTGTTAACAGGACATTGTTATGGAGCAAACAGCCACTCTGCAGCAGGGCTGTCAGATTTTCCTGTAAAAGCCTAACTCGAATGTCCTGCCAGATGACATTAAGACCTACAGTTCAATCGGCAGCTTCACAAACAAACTGTAAAATCTGCCATGATGCTCAGTTGTGTAACAACTGAACTGTCCTTCATATCAGAACACTGCTTTGACTTTGTTTAATCTGTTTGTTTCTGTGTGAGGTTGTATGTGTGTGTCTTTAAAATGTACAGCTTCATGCTGTCACTGTTTGTGATGTTATTTTGATTTGGTCTGATGTTTTAATTGTGATGCAAATGTTGTTAAGACTTTAAATTATGATTCTGAACGTAAATCTTTTCATTGACTCTTCAAAGAAATAAATATATGTAATTTGCCAGCTTGTTTTTCTTTTTTAAAGTCAGATGAGGTTAGAATATCAATTAAAACTCATGTCTGGAAACAAATTGCAACTAAATACAATTGATTTCTGTGTTTGGACACTGTTAGTTAATGAGAAATTGGTGCTTTGAGGTGTAAAGATGAATTTCATCTTCAGCCTTTTAGTGACTTTGCGGGTGGTGGGTGGAGTTAAAGGGATATGCCAACATTTTCTTTGTTTTCGTGTCTTGCCTCACTCCCGAGTCCATGACAAGCAGATAGACACAATTCTTTCGACTCTGTGTGCATTAACAAGGTAGAATGGGCAGAGCTCACCCTCCGCTAATTAGCTTAGCTGAAACAATGGGAGTCAATGGGTAGTGGTAGCCTGTGTCTGCCTACAGTTATCAGATAAACTCTCCAGCAGCTCTTAACGATCCTTGTTTTAACTTGTTTTTTTTATGTTTTTTTAATGTACGTTATCTATTTTTAGGCTAAAATTATTTTATTTTGGAAAGAAATACATATGAAACAAAACTAAACAAAAGTGCTTGGGCTCACATTTGTTTACTCAAGTCCATTTACCAAGTCTGCAGCCAGAGTGTCAAGGAGTTTTCAAGGAGACCCCAGTTTGATTCTTTGGTCTGCATTAGAGTTTTTTCACACTATCCAAACCCAAAGAAGTAGCTGACAAAGCACTTCAGAGTCACTTTTAGACAGACCAAACTGCACAGATATGCACACACACACAGTTTTTTCACCTTGAGCCATGATTTTGTGTCTCTTACCTGTGGTTTTGTTGTCAGTATTTGGTCCTTGTGCGTTTCTTTACACAAATTGTGCTTCTCTCGTGTTATTTTCCACACTGTGTCATGGATTTGCATCTCCTTGCTGTAGCTTTGTGTCTCTTTTTAGTGACATTTTTCAGGCAAAGCCCTTGGGCCCCAACACCCTTGGGGTCCCTGAGCCTCCCTGCTCAGTAATCCAACCATGACGGGCAAAGAGTGAGAGATAGATCGACAGGAAAAAGAAGAGAAAACAGAGAAAAAACCCTCTCCAAGTATAGAAACTACGAAGTCAGTGTGGAGAATTGCAGCTTAAAGAACATGATTGGCCCTATGCTGTTACCATGGCGACTAATGGGATACAAAAGCTATTAGCACTGTTTGGCATGAATGGCGACGCTGCAAGTGTGCGAAAGACAAAGATAAGAGTGTGTTTTTAAAAGTACGTGGAGGCAGAGAGCAGACTTTGACATGTTACGTAAAGAAAAGAAAGTGTGTGTGCTGACAGGTAAATTGTGTGTGTGATTACTCCACTAGTCTGGGGTATAAGAGAGAGATCAGAGAGGATTAATGGAGCTTCCAATTATTGCTGTTGGGTTTACTTTCCCTCTTCCTCTTTTCCTCTCTTTCCTCTCTCTTCCTCCCATCGGCAACACACACACTCATATGCGCAAAAGGCCTCTACGTCTTTATCCCCCTTTCTCTTTCTCCTCTAAGCTCTCAGTGACAAGGGGATTTTCTTTAGCCTTTTTTATTAAGATCGCTGTTATTTGTCACACAAGAGAGAGGGTGAAAGAGAGCGAGGGATGGAGGGAGGAAAAAAGGATGGAAGAAAGGCGGAGAGACAGAGGAAGAAAGAGGTTAAAGAGGTGAGGCACCAAAATAAAAGATGAGCAGCAGGAGGTGAGGAGAGGGGAAGGAGGGAGAGATGGTTGAGGACGAAAGGAAGAAAAAGAAACTTGCATCATTGCGTTAAAACAAGCCTGAGGGGTGAGGAGGATGTTTGTGGTGATAAACTCTTCACCCTCACTGATTCTGGTACACACTCTTCATCACACACACACTCACACGTGGTTTCACTTCCCTCTCTGCCAACCATCGTCTCAAGATCACGTTCATTTCAGAGTCAGAGAGAAATGATTACGGTTCGTATCAGACATTTATTAACACTTTTCTACAATGAATAGATTCTTTGTTACAGCCGCTTCAGTTTTCCCCTTCCAGCCGAGTTCCAGCCAAAATCCAGTGGGAGTGCCCAAATTCCACTGTAAACATGCCCATTTGATGGCGCTTCCCTCACAAGAACACATCCAATTGACTTGTCCTGGACCCTTTGACTTCTAAACTAAGAAATACATTTGCAACAAATTATTTGTTGTCAAAATTGTTTTCCTCTTCATTTAGCAACATTTCAGGTTTTATTTTTCAATCAGGAAGCAGATATGCTGGTCAACCCGCTGGTTGACTTGCCTGTTAAGGTTTATATTGTTGTTATATTGTTTTTTCATATGAGAACATCACAGAGAGCAAACTTTAGATACTTAGCAGTTAACCCAGTTTTCTGAGGAATCATAGATAACGTTTTTATCATCAAATTTATTTCCTTCAAATAATCATGATTGTTAGAGGATCTGGAAATATGTGAAAAAAATGTTCTTACTCCAATGTATGCTCTTACTGTCAGATTTCTGAGGAGCAATAATTCACTTCCGATTTTTCCAGGTTTCAAACAATTATATTCATGTACAGCAGCGCCACCCATTGGATACACATTGGTGTTACAAACATTATTAAGAGAGGTAAATAAAGAAAAACAGATAAAGATGAGCTTTCAAATTTTTAAATACAGTGGTAAGGCAGCAAAAAGTCAACCACACGGTTACAATGCCAGTCAAAGGGTTTATGTAGTAGCACATCCTATTGCAGTCATGCCAGTGGGCAGGTCCCAGCATGTTCCAGTCATGGACCAGTCTAGACTCAGCCCTGGAAAGTGGGGGAAATTTAAGTGGCTCGATCTGTATTTGCTATGGAGGGATGAGTGGTGTTGAATTACAGCGATAGAAATGTTTTGCTATGACTGCGTCTGAAAAACAGCTTCTATAGATACAAGATATTGCTTTTAAAAGACTGGACTAATGCTGTTATTTAATTTTATTGAACCTTTTAGTGTCCTTCTCTTTTAATCTCTGAACCTTCTGCATCAACAAACCAAATCAGTGCAGCACATCTTCTTTGGACAGTTACCTCAGAACCGGGATTACGAAGAGCGTAGTGTGAGCTAGCATGTTGTCTTTACAAAAAATGAAGCCATTTTTCCACATTTGTGGTCTCTATCTTCTGACATTTTCTCACAGTTTTCTAGAACCTGTGTGTGATAGTGTTGATCCATTGCTGACCCTTCAGAAACGCAGTCCCCCAAAATTAAACCCTTGATGTCAAAGAAAACAATCAACACGGCCTTGAATCTGGACTTGCTTTGTCATGCTCTCTTCATTTTTGGTGATGATGGTGTTTTCCAATGCCATGGCCATTTTGTCTCAGGATGGTACTGGAAGATCCAAGTTTCATTGCATGTAATCACTTCTAAAATTAGTGGTTTCTTCAGTTCGTTCCAAAGTGTCTCCACAGATTTGCCTGGATTGTTTCCTCTTGATAAGGAGTCAGAGGTTTTGGGGAAACTTAGGAAAACATTTCTGTCATGTTCATGCAAAGTTTTGAACTGTCTCTTTATCAGTGGAGACCATTACTGCTATTATTCCTAGACAGAGTTGCCAATCATTTCCAATGATTTGTTTAATTTGTTGAATGTTTTCAGAAATCTTTGATGTGTATGGGCACCCAGGACATTCATCATTTACCTTCACAAAATATTTAGAGCAATTCAAATACATGCTTGTGACATGCAGTGTTCCCCACACAACCCAGTTAAAGTACAAAAAGATTCGGCTGCTGTTTTCTTCAATGTTATTAAAGAATTCAAGTGAATGTTGCTCAACTTTTAAGCTAATAATTTTCCAATGCCTTAAGAAAAACGTGTGCGCTTCAATCAGTAGCTGGCAGGGAACTGAAGCAGTTGTGTGTGATTACACAACCTTTAATAAAGAAAACTCTGTGTGACTGAGCCACCAAGTCTCATCATATAATAGCTGTACCTCTTATATTCAGTCCACACCAAATATTGGACAAAGCCTGAATGTGAAACCATTCAGTCATGAATAGGGCTGTGTACGTTTTTAAGTTTTTATAGGTCAAAGTTCTGCTTCTGGTTCTTAATAGTTCTGTATTCTGATTCCTCATTTTTGGGACAATAAAACATGATGGGTGTTTTGAATGTGAATTTTAAACAAATATTTTGAAAATAAAAACTGGACACCAATAGACACAGCCCTTACCATAGACATATTGACACAAACAAGTATTAGCCAAAACGGTTTAATTAAATCATGTCCAAAAATGACAGATTTATAAATTCAGATTTATTTTATGATGACATTGTTTTATTAAGCAACTTCACATTCAGCATATGTAAAATGATGACATTAAACCAGGGTAAAAACTGTGAATATTACAGTGAATATTAAGAAAATAAGTTATGTGATTTACGAACATAAATGATGCTGACAGCTCCAAAGAGCTTGAACCCCTTCATCATAAATCTCACTCACTGTACAGTCACGTCCCCTCCTCAGATCATTCGTCTCTGCAGTGAGCTCTGTAGAGTCTCATTACGTAAATGGGGTAAATAAGGGCTCAAATCTAAAACATATACTTGAAATATTTGTCAACATGATTCATTTACTTGAATAGAAAAGGCTATGTGAGCTTATCCAAGTTTTTCCCCATGTGAAGAGAAGTTAGCATGGCTGCTACCGCTACTTCAATCAGTCAAACTTTATTTGTATAGCACTTTTCATACAAAATGTTGTGGCACAAAGTGCTTGTGGGATGTCTGTGGTGAGGAGAGTGTAACACTCCCAACATTTCCTCATGTTTACACTGTGTTAAAGGAAATACTGCATCATGTCATTTTAAAAGCCATATCTATAGCAACTGTCGTCACTACAGTAGCTGTCATTGTCTTTTTAGCTAAATCCAATCACACCTTCTGCTGCTGCAGGATCGGCTGGTTTTCCACATTTTTGGTAACAACGATAAAAACATTGTCAGAAATGCCATGGAGGAGGTTTGGGATCTTGAAGCACGTCAAGTCTAATTTTGAAGTTGACAAAATGTTTGCTTTTTTAATGTTTAAGATTAGATTAGATTAGATTAAATGGAGCTTTATTAATCCCTTTGAGAATCTTCCTCAGGGAAATTAGGATTCCAATAACAATTGAAAAGTAGATAGAAGATATATAAAAAAGATATATATAAACAAAAAATGTAAAAATGTATATAATAAAAAATATGCCTACTTTCTGGCTTCATTATAGTTTTCTAAGGCTTTTGGCTGTGAAACAAATGAGCTATTTTGGAGGCCATATTTTGAATAGAATGAGCATAATAGATCAATTTGAGTTAAAGTAATTAAAAAATGTCTCCTTAATTTCTCATTATCTAAAAAAAAGCCAAAGCTGTTTGTCTGGCACTGCCTTTTGATAAATCTAAATGTTTCTGGCCTTCAGTCGCACAACAGTATAAAGAAAATCGAACGAAAACCTTAAAAAAATCCCCAAGGATATGGCTGTTGAGCAATTGAGCTGGGCGAAAAGGTAACACTAACAAACATAAACTAAAAGCTTAACAACAGAAAGTCTCCTTGAACCGAAGTTAAGAAAGTTCTGAAGCACAGTTGTTTTTATAACAGAGAGCAGGTCTGTAGAGTCTTTAGACATCTGGTGGAGGGATGGAAATGGGCAGATGATGCGGTGATTTGGGGATGTGACTCATTTTGGGAGCTTTGGTGGTGGCCAGAATTCAGTAACCACAGATACACATTCATCCTCGGCACTTTTCTCTTTTTAAAAAGGGCATCATCCCCACGACTCCTCAGCTTGATACTCACGGCTGCATTAAGATGTCTCTCTCAGATTCATTCATCAACAAAACACACAGAACATTAGCCACTTCTAATATAAGGTCATTTGAGCATTCTTCTTCAGTAAAATATTCAAGTAAATCAAAGTCAACAGACAGAAAAATCTAAGATGGTCGTGCCCCTGCCCTTTCAAATGCAGCCTCTTAAAAAACAGCCTTGCACACGCAGACAGCCACATCATATCATGCTTCATCTTCTTTCATTTCAATGTCACAGACCATTAAAAGCCTTAAAATCCTATTAGGCTGATGTTCTCGCCCACGCAAACTTTTATGTGTTTACACTGTGTGCTGCTGAACAGAAAGAGAGAAAGAAAGGAAAAGAGAAAGAGAGGAAGAAAGAAAGAAAGACAGACAGACAAACAGAATACAGACAGATAGACAGAAAGAAATACAGACAGACAGACAAAGAGAAAGAAAGAAAGAAAGCCAGGCAGACAGATAGAGGGTAAGTAAGAAAGTATGACAGACAGACAGAGAGATAAACAGACAGAAAGAAAGACTGACAGACAGACTGGCGGAAAGAAAGAAAGAAAGTATGACAGACAGACAAAGAGAATACAGACAGACAGACAGAAAGAAATACAGACAGACAAATAAAGAAATATGGACAGACAGACAAAGAGAAAGAAAGAAAGAAAGCCAGGCAGACAGATAGAGGGTAAGTAAGAAAGTGTGACGGACAGACAGAGAGATAAAAGACAGAAATAAATACAGACAGACAGACAAAGAGAAAGAAAGAAAGAAAGCCAGGCGGACAGATAGAGGGAAAGAAAGAAAGTATGACAGACAGACAGAGAGACATACAGGCAGAAAGAAAGACTGACAGACAGAAATAAAGAAATATGGACAGACGGACAGAAAGAAAGAAAGAAAGTATGACAGACAGACAAAGAAGGAAAAAATGACAGACAGAAAGAAAGAATGAATGACATATTGACAGAAGAAATACAGACAGACATAAAGAAAGTAAGTAAGAAAAAAAAAGAAAGAATGATAGAGAGACAGAGAGATAGACAGACAGACAGAAAGAAATACAGACAGAAAGAAAGAAATACAGACAGACAAAGAAAGAAAGAATGAATGAATGACAAACAGACAAACAAAATAAATACACACAGACAGAAAGAAAGAAAGAATGACGGACAGACAGGAAGAAACAAAATGACAGACAGACAGACAAAAACAAATGCACCCAGACGGACAGAAAGAAAGAAAGAATAAATGACAGAAAGTAAAACAGAGAGAATAAATGACAGAAAGACAGAGGGACAGAAGTGAGCTGTTAGCCGTGTCTTCATACATGACAGGAGGTAACGTGACACTGTTTTAAAGGGTCAGATCTGCCTGCAGGCTTTTCAATCACAGGAAGAATTAGACTTTAAAGAAAATACAGCGAGGGGGGAGATTTGTGGCTTCAGGCGGGATGATATTAACCCACATTGACTCGGTGGCCTGTGGTGAAATTTGTATGTTACAAATGCCAGACTCTTCTGGGGGCAGAAAACAGCAAGACTCCTCCAGTCCTGAAGCTCACATCACCTTCTCCCTTTCATTACTGTATTCAGAGACTGGCTGATTTTTGCCCCCCACTGCCTTATGACAAAAAATAAAGGCCTTGTTTTTCCAAGTTGAGAGTTGGCAGAGGGAAGAGTAGAGACAAGAGAGGAAATGTGATGAAAATGTGACCAAAGCGGCCGGATTATACACAGGCTCACTCTGTCTCCCCCTCCCAGTTTTAACCTTTGTGACCTTGGCTAGAGGCTTGATCCGATTTACTGCACATCATATGACTAAAGCTGACATCTATATACATGCAAAGCTCTGTGTGCTTTTTGCACATTTTAAAACATTTTTCACAACTTTACCGATACTGAAGGCTGTTTTGTCAAAAAATTAAGACTGAGTCTGGATCAGTGAGGTTATGTTTGTTAGTTTGTTTTGGGATTTTCTCTGAATGTAATATTTTTGTAGCAGCTTGTGTTTGATGTTTCCTGTGACTGTGAGTGATGAACGGACCTGCTGATGGATCGATGTGAAGCACAATCCAACTGTGAGAAACATTGACTGACCACCACAGAACTGCCCACACACACACACACACACACAGGAGGAATCTTACCGGGATATTACACTATGATATGATACAAGTAAAAATTAATAATATTGATACCACAGCAACAAATAGATAACACACACACTCAAGATTAAGTAATACCAAGGACTAAGGATACGACCAAAAACTCATCACAGTTATCTATTTTTATTTATTGACCTCTGCAACAAATGTGATTAATCATGGTTTAACAAAATATTAGGGACATTCATGCAAGATATCATCAGCACAATATAGGCAGATAAAAGCTTAAAAAGTTATTTATTAATATTAGCAGATAATTTAGAAAATTTCAGCCAGTATGGACAGCCAATATATACCAAACATATCAGCCGTATCTCATATATTGGCAGAAATATACTCCCAAAAAATGTTTGGAAGCATTATTCAGTTAATTATTTCTTCCCTTTAATAAAACCAATTGGTATTGTACTTTATAGCATTAGAAAGCCTGATTAGTCACCATTACAAGGAGGTGCCACTTGTAAAGATGCATTCGTGGAATGAGCAACACAGCTAATTGTGCAGGTGATGCCCCCAAAAATGTGCCAAAATCCCCTGCAACTGGAAGCTGGTGTTCTGATACACACAGTAGCAGCATTATTTGGCATCAGTCCTGGTACCATTTCAGAACTTTGGACCAAGTTCCATGAGAAGTCAAAGACAGGCTGTGAAGAGGGTTAGGAAGAAAACATCCCAAGAAGACCCATGTTTGTTTCTAACACAAATTTACTGTCACAATGAAAGGGGCAGGCCAGCTTTAGCAAAGTGGAGATTCTGTAAAGTTTAAAAATGTCAGTATCATTATCAATATCTGCAATAATGAGTTTTAAAAAATCAGTGTATCTGCAAATATCCAGAATCTTGCATCCTACTGTAGATGCAATTTTTAACATCATCATCATCATCAGTAGCTTGGGGTCACAAAAACACACTTTTAGAAGTCTCAGGGCACCAATGGCATTTACTGTGTTGTCTAAAAGTATATTTTTCACAGCATTTTAGGGTGTGCTAGTATTTTTTCAGTCCCAGCACACAGTGCTAGATTCCACAAGTTGTCAAATGTCATTAATGATTAATTCTCCAGACATGGCGAAAATGAGACATTTTCATCTTCCAGTAACAGTTATTGCTCTTATTTCTGTCAGTGGGACAGACAAAAAAGTTTATAATTGTTTCAGGACCATGCTTTTGTAAATTACACTTATTGATCTCGTATGCATATAACATTGTGGATTCCTAATGCTGTAAAAAAAAAGTGTCTTAGTGAAAAAAACATGATGTAATGCCCCATTTATGTTATTGCGATAAGCACATATATATTATCACCCATGTATTGCAGTACTTCTTGATTTTTGTCAATATACACCCTTAGTGAACACCCACGTCTATTTGAATGCCTGTTGACCTGATCATTGGCGGCACTTTAAAATATCAATGTAATTCTTGGTTGCATGAGAGCCCTTTAATGAGTGAGTGTTTCTTCGTGTTTCTGGGTGTACAGACATGCAATAATCATGTGAAAGGGGGCGAGTGCTTGGAAATAAAATTAGATGTGCTCTCCTGCACCTTCTTTCCTATTAAAGAACTTAAATATAATCTATCAGCAAACGTGCTGATATTAAACTGTGAACTTGTTTTGTTGTTAGCTCAGCAGATTAAGAGAAAAAAGGCTCAGCTGAGTGTTGGTTTTGATTTTGTAGATGTGTGCCCATCTTCCTCATACAAGGATGGGCAATTTTGGTCACCAAGACGGCCACATTTTAATTATCTTCACTGCCAAGGGTCATTTTTTGTAACTTGAAGGGCACTCAATAGCTTTCCTTAAGAAGATACTTTATTAATATTTATATGTAAACTCAGCCCTTTATATAATTAGCTAACACACGTTTCTAATCAGATTCAGCTGCTTTTTAAAGCAAGTTACAGAACATTACAAGTTATAAAGTGTATTTACATGCATTTTGTTTCTGCTTTGACAAAATGATGAAATGAAATTTTACAAAAGCAGTTACAGCAAAGTTTAGCTCTATTATCTTGAGAACATTGCAGCATTACGTGTTTTCAATGAAGATCTTTTCATGAAAACAGATGTTTTTATATATATTTTAAACTGGCTGGCTGGCCACATGAAGGGAGTCGGAGGGCCGCATGTGGCCCCCTGGCCTCCAGTTGCCCACCCCTGTTTTAATATGTCCTCTGATAAACAGAATCAAGCTTTGCCACTGTCTTGGACCATTTCATATTTTAAACAAACACACCCCTGGGCGCTGGCTGGATATATCAGTGTGAATGCTTGGTAAAAATATGACAAGTATGTCAGTTGGAAAATAGAAAAGACACCTGCGCTGCACACCAAAATGCTTCAACCAGGCATATGACAGGGCCCTAGGTCGTCCAAAGACTTGTCAACCAAAAGTACACCCTGCTTTGATGCAAACATTCCTTATGTCATGCTAAAGATGCAGTGAAATGAGTGAACTGGATGTCTGCAGATTGCGTCCACAGTCCTCGTCCAAGCGCTCCACACCCACTGATGCATGTTACACTCCGCAGCCACTTTTTAATGCTGTTTGGAGGGACAGCCAGGCTGCATCCCTCATGTCATTCTTTTTGTTCCACTGGGATGCGTTCGCCATCTCCTTCAATCTGTACTGTGCTGCGGAGCATGGGCGGCACTTGCAGCTCTCTCTAACATGGTTGGACAGCTGTATCCACAGCCCAGTGGGGCGCGTTAGCTATCGCCCTTAAATCTGCCTAATTACGCATCTCATCAGCTCTTCAGCCGCTCGATAGCTGTAATCCCACTGCCTCACACATGCATGCACCACCTCGTTTTCTCCACCTCTGTCTTTATCTCTGTGCATCTCCTCCCCGTTTTTGTTTAATCTCAGAGCTCCCATTTCTTTTTCTCACCACCTTTCTTCTCCCCCTTCCCCCTCCACTCTCTCTGTCCCTGTTGTATCGTCCTCAGCTCCTCATCTCTCCTCTAATCTTGTCCTCACCAAGTAACTCAGCTCTCTGGGCGCCATGCACCAAAGTCAGCCAGCTCCACGGCTTTCCAAGCCCACAATCGCTGCTCCCTCCTGGGTTTGCCTTGTCGCCTCATTGCCTCTCAACTTCCACCACCACCATCGCCCCACCAATCTCCCCCACCACTACTCCAGTTACCCATCCTCCTCCCTCCAGCCTGGAGCTTCCACGACAGCAGCCAAAGATCAGTCACGCATGCACTTTCAAACTCGAACAAACCATAATTTAACCATGCACACACTCACTCCCAGCCAAATCTCACACACACGCAGAACCAGTAAAGGTGCGAGGAACTGCCAGTGAATACACACACCCACAAGAGATATGACCAAGATCAGTCACGCTGGCTTCATCTGAGCCCTCTCGCAGAGCAGGAATAAAAATTTTGTTTGTGATGGAGAAGGAGAAAGATGGATGGTTAGAGAAAAAGGGCAAGGATGGTTACATGTGAGAATAAGAGAGGGAAGGATAAACAAGAAAAATGATAAATGAGGAGGCTGAAAGGGAGAAATGCAGATTTTAGATTGATCAAGATCGCACTTAAAAAGCAGCAGAACAGAAAGGCAATTCAATAAAGTGCCTATTTTATCTGTAAATTGAAAGAAATGTTTAAAACCGTACACATTTTACATACCCTGCTGTTAGAATACAGTTATTTTTCTATGCAGGATTCATGATTCAATATGGTTTTCGCTTAAGCATGATACAAGAAGACTGTTGACACACTGAAATAAGGAAATAAATCTTGTTTAGAGTAGTGTCGGTACAATACCATAGAAAGAGGCTGCGGCTCAAATGTTACAACAATTCATATATGGCTGTCATGATGTAGGATTTTCACATCATGAGTGTGGGCAAAGAAAATCACGACACAAAGTACTTTGACAGCAGAAGCCTCCATGAAGACATTTCCAACACCCATGAGTTTTTGTCAACAATGTGGAAAACTGCCCTCTCTCTCGTACTCCCAGAAAAAATCCCAAATCCACATCTGGATTCGAAACACCACCAAAATCTAATCACTTGTATCTTGTGTTATGACATATATTTCCTGAAAACTGATTTTGTATGGACACTCATTTAATCAGTAAAAACCATCCAACTTATTTGATGTTAACCGTTACACAATGTTTTGTTGTGAGAAAATCAGCCTAATATAAAAAATTACATTCATCCATCCATCCATTTTTCTCTGTTTGTCTGAGTGTGGGCTAATGTGGCAGCGAACTTCCCAAGCTGCCCATTTCCAATCAATGTTTCCCAGCCTTTGAGTGGGGTATCCCGATTTATTCCCAGGCCAAGCAGAAAATAATCTCTACAGTGAGCTCTGGGTCTACCCCAGGTTCTCCTTCAGTAACACATACCTGATAAACCTCCAGAGAGCAACACAGGAGGTATCCTCACCAGCTGCCCAAACCACCTCAGCTGGCCTTTAGCAGCTCTCCTTCAAGCTTATTCTGGATTTTTTGAGCTCAACATGCTCTTTCCATGACTCAGTTCAGCCTCTATTCAGAGGAAACTTAATTTAACTGCTTGTATCCACTCTCATTCCTTTGATTAGTGCCCAGAGCTCATAAACATAGGTGAGGGTTGGGACTTGGATTGACTAGTAAATCAGGTTTTCCTTCAGGCTCAGCTCCCTCTCCACCACTTTAGTCCAGTTCAAAGCCTGCATTACTGCTGATCCTGCATCAGTTCATCTGTCAATACCTCAATCTATTTCACCTTCAATCCTGAGCAAGTCACCGAACTACTTCACTTGGGGGAAAAAAAGACTTATTCCTCACTGAGAGGAAGGAGTCCTCTGTTTTTCCACAGATAAACATGGACTTGGATTTGGAGCCACAGATCCCATTTAAACATCTTTGCACTTGGCTTGAAACTGCCCAGTGTCTGCTCAGCTTTGGCCTCAAGAAGCAATCAGAGCTACGCTATCTCCAAAAACCAGATATCAGATTTTAAGGCCTCCAAGCCGGAAACCCCTCAACCCTTGGCAGCGACTGCCATCCTGGCTATGAAAGTCAGACAGAATAATTGACTAGAAGAAGCCTGGTGAGACGTTTTGTAGGTCTCTTGATGTTTCTGTTTCTGTATTGTTGCTGTAAATGAGTGTTTAGTTTCTTTTTTTCCTGCTCTTGAGAAGTTGCCACTGAAAACATGACATGTCTAAACTAAAAGAACATAAAGGAATAGTTCAGGATTTTTGAAGTGGGGTTGATTGTTGTACATGGCATTAGCCTGAACATTAGCCACAGTGAAGGAGATCAGCTCTGCATGTGTAAATAAAGACCCAGGACGCTAGCACAGAAGCTAGAACTTTATATTGCTACAGGTGGAGCCACCACCATTTTGTGTTATTTTTGGATTTTAGATGAAAAAAGCCACAAAAACAGCATAGGGTGAATGTGCACTGTTTGAAACCTCTTCAACAACTTATATTTCCACTACCAAGGTTAGGATGCCTTCTAGTCGCCTCTCTGTAGAGGTCTTCCAAGCATGTCCAGTGCTGAAAGCATTTCTCGATAAAAGGATATTTTTGCTCCACTCTCAACAAGTTTTGGTGAGTTTTTCCTATGAAGTGGCTCACCTTTTGAGCTTTACACTGCAGCAGTAGTGTCAGGCTACTACATTACCTGACTAGCCTGTAATAAATGTGATTGAGGAATGATCGTCCAATCACCTGCTTGATATGCTTCGAAGGTTCTGTCCTCCCCACACACTGAAGTCCAGATGGACTAGTGAAATACAGTATATTCTGTATGGTAAATACAAAAGCTACATGTGATGGCAGACATTTTTCTCCTTTTATTGGAAATCTGACCTGCATCCATATTTTCCTCCATATATTGACACTGTCTTTTTGCCCACATTCCCTGTATCATACGTGTGAAGCCCACTCCAAAATGGTCTATAAAACTGATCCTGTTTCTTGATCAAAACCTGCAAAGTTGGAGAACGTTCCTGCAGCTTTAAATGTGTGAGAGCTAAGAATGAACTTTTGACTTTAAGAAAAAAATAAGAAGAATGAGAGACAAGATAGAGTAATACAGAACACCAGGAAGAGAAGATGGATGTTGAGACATACTTGTATCATCCAGAAAAGTGATTTAACTTAAAATGAAACTTAACTGTAAAAGGAAAAATAAGAGAACTGGAAGGGTTTCTGTGTGAGTGTTCATTTCTTCGGTTTAGTATCAAATATAAAGGCCCAATGCCCTATAGTGCTGTAAAACAACGAGAATGAGTCTGGATTAAAAATTGAATGGATAAAGCAATAAAAAGTACTGCTCCCTGAAGACTTTCCCGGCGCAGGTCCGTCTGCTATTGTTTTGTAGTTATATAACAAGTCTTTAGCTGCAGGGCAAAGACATATCACAGAAAACGTAAGACTACTTTCCCCTTTTTTAGCTCACGTTTGCCTCGGGGTTGTTCCTGCAGTCCCAGGTGATTTGCAGTGATGAACACTTGGTCACGTGAGTCATTGAGACTCTTCACAACAGGACAGGTGGACAGAGAGGAAGAGGACAAACAGACGGATGGATTAAAGCTAAAATGCCGACCGAGGCCCCAAAGATGTGACGAATCAAATGTCATTTAACCCTGAGACAGCATTAGCCCTCTGCAGTGTGTGTGAGTGTGTGTGGTGATTCATGGCCAAACGAGCCCTGCTGATGAGATATGAATCAACAAGCGTGGTCAGCGCTCTTACTGCCTTCAATAAGAGGGTCGTAGTTTGTGTCAGAGTGATGTGCTTCTCAGTGGGTGTGAATATGGGCATTGTCTGCCCTCATCTCTCTCTGCAGGCCCTCTGCACATTGCCACACTTGACATTTTGAAAATTCTATTTCAAGCAGTTGTTCTGTTTTGTTTTTTCTCTAATCACAGCGATTTCAGAAAACAATGTGTTTCGAGCAGGATTGTTAAACTGTGGTGCCTTTATAAAAATGTTCTTTAAAATATTCTTCTTCTTCTTTCAGTCAGGTGTAGGATACAAAGGAGAGGCACAAGAAAGGAAACTAAGAAGAAGGACCTTTGTCTAAACACACCAAGATAAGATAGCCGAAATGACAGTGAAAAAGTCAAAATGTCTGCAAGAAAGTTCATACAATTTCCAGGATAAAGGAGGAACACAACTTTGCCTCATTTAACATTTCAAAATTACTGTGGAAATTCAACACTGCTCTTGATATTTGGTCAACACTTTGTTTTTATACATGAAAACACAGGACCGTTTAGGGTTTGCTCAGTCATGGCAAAATAAAAAACAATTTGATCAGTGCTGTGATTATTTAACCCTGGGGTTTTTAAGGGTTCACAGAGCTAATAGTTTGGTTCTTACCTCGGTTTTTAGGTCATGAATTGTACAGTTTTTAGGTTAAACTAAATCGAAAAACATCTTCCAGATGCAATTTTCTATTTCCCTAATTTATTTATAATATTGAACGGACAGTACTTTTCACGTGATTAGAAGGTTTTTATCTCTGCTAACTGACACTGAACAAGACTTTTTTTTTTTTACAAAAAACCCCCCCTCAAATAGGGCTGGGCGATATTACCTAATCTCAGTATCACGATTAATTGAAGCTCCTACCTCGATTATGATTAATGAACAATTATTTTATGCTATGCTGGAACAAATTGGTTGTGTTAAAACGGTCTTCCTGTAGTATTTACACTTAACTTCTTTCTGCTCAATGTCCTCTGCTCAGAATCCAAAATGTTCCCAAACAAGGGAGACAGCATTTTTTTCGGCTACAAGGTCCTCTGATAGATTGGCGCTTGTCTCCTCCATGTTGGCAGCGCGTCCTTCGCTCTTGGTGAAAGGGAACGCAGACTGTATGGAAGGGGCGCAGTCACGTGACTTACACAGGGAAAATAATCAAAATAATTGACATGAGTAAAATTACTTTGATTAGAGGGTCTAAATGTCGGTTTCGATTACTTTTCGATTAATTGCCCAGCCCTACCCTTAAATTAAATATTTAACACACATTATGCATGTTTTTATGCAATTATAGGTACTTTTGAATAATGTATGAAGTTCAGATAACCACGACTTTAAACCAGGATCATGAGTAATAGGCCCCTTTGGTGACAGCAGGTGTAAAACTATGATTTACTTCAGGGATGCGCAATATTATCAGACCAGTATTGACTGGATAGACTGACCGAACACATTTTAAAGCTCAGGATTCACTGTTTCAAAAAGAAGGCGTATCTCTTTGGTGTGCTGTCAATCAAATCATCCATCTCAGAACAGGATGATTCAGTGTTTGTCTGCTGTAAAGGAAATGCACTTTTCTAATGTTGTTGTCAAAACGTTGATGTAAAACTCTTGTGATGCATCCAGGACATTTGCATATGCTGTGTCATAACAAAGACCTGTGACTGGTGGTCAAATGCTTTTCTTGTGAGAGCTGCAAAGTTGCATTAGCAGTAAGAGCGTTAGCATGAGGAGACTGGCACAATAATTGAAGTGAAGCATAGATTAAACATAGATTACCTGTGAATCCTCTGTGCCTGTCACTGTGATTTGAGTCCAGAGCACGGCATCACCACTAAAAATATAAACTGCTAAATATAGCAGGACTAAAAAATGTAATAGTTTGAGCAGCTTTGGCAGAAAAAATACTGTGAGGAAATCATAACTGAGCCAGATTATAGCTTTGGAGTAACACCTCAAGACAGTTTCAAACCTGTTTGACTTCTCTTCCTCTCTTTTGCTCCTTTCTCAACCTTTTTTTATGTCTTTCTCATCTCATATGGCCATTTTCTTCATCTGCACCTGTGTTATTTTCTCTTTTCTTTCTCTCTTACCATTTTCACTTAGCCTTTCTTCCTCTTTTTCAGTAATTATCTTTACATGGAGACAAATAATCCACATAAATTCTTGATCAGAATAAATCATGTAAACACGTGACTTGGAAGACTCTAACCTGGTACAGCTCATTCAGAAGGACATTTTGTTTTTTGGAGGGGTGGTCAATGGTGATTGTCATTTTTCATTGAAACACTCACTCTGAGTCTGTATTCCTGCTTCTCTCTCCGCACAGCTGCTCATAACTGAAGCTGCTCAGACATGCACAGTTGAGAGGAGACTGTGCAGCCTACCAGATGCTACTGACCGAGGTTTTACTGCAAAGCTTTCAGTTTGTTATGGGGAAGCAGCCAAAAAAACGCTTTCAGGACATGATCTGTGTTCGTGTTGGAAAGAGTAGAAAATTTAGATGTCCAGACTAGAGTCACCAACAGGAGAAGGAAGAGTATTGTTAATTCTTTGTCTCTCTGTGAGGGGGGACGAGGGATGGGGTTTTCAAGTCTTTTTATTCAGACATGGAGCAGGATCATAACACATGTGCGATGTAAACAAACATGAACAGAAGAATAAGACTATTAACTGCTCAAGAATGTCGACTCAGTGTCCTGCCCGTCAAAATTTAATTCTTTTACAGTCTGTGATCAAATACAGCGATATAATGGACGTATTTCAGGCACCTGACAGACTAGGACCTCCTTCAGAGTTTTGACGACATAACAGCGCAGAGAATCGAATCTGAAAATGTGTGTACAGTGGTCCCCCCTCCATCGCAGGGGTTAGGTTCGAGACCCACCCACGATAAGTGAAAATCCGTGAAAACAAGTATAGCACTTTCCATTTTTATTGTATGAAAAGTGCTTTATAAATAAAGTTTGATTTGATTTGATTTGTGAAATAGAAATACCCTATTTAAATATACCCTAGGCATGTTTTTATAACTTTTAAGGTACTGTTAAAGGAATTTTAAGGTCTTTAAGCACACTTTCAAACAATAGAAATACATTCAAATATAAAATATTAATATTGTACAAACAGCATAAAAAATACGAGTACTGTACTCATGAGCAAAGAAGACGAAGATGACAACAATGATGATGATGATGAAGATGACGCGGAACTGAAAGAGAACAAAACAAGCAAAATACTGACACTCTGATTGGCTGAATCGGTAATTACGGGCATTATATTGTGACGCATGAGATTTAAACTCATAAACAATGCTGCAGAATGCCCCAAAATGTCGAAAATGTACGCAATATCAAAATTAATAGGTCTTACAGAAAACAAACTTGAAATACCGAAAAACTGAACCACGAAATAACTGGAGTTTACTGTATTTGTTGTACAAGCAAGTCACTTGCTTTGGGAAGATGTGTGTTTTCAGACTCCAGAAAACGCCAGCTGACGAATGCACATATTATCATTTTTTTTGCAGATACTCCTAAACTTGTGTCTGACCTGTGGATGGCCTCTCAGTGTCCCCAGTATGTATGTGTTTTATTTATTTTTTTTTTTTTTGTGTTTGTGTACTCTGGTTTCCTCCCACTGATCAGAAACACGCTTATTACATTAACTGGTGTTTCTAAATTGCCCTTCGGTGTGAGAGTGTTTATGAATGGTTGTCTGTCTCTTTATGCTGGCCCTATGGTCAGCTTGCCATGGCTTCAGCTGGGATTCACCACCCTGAAAAGAATAAGAACATGGACGAAATAAAACGTGGTATTTAACACACAGTAGAACCTCCGCTCAGATTAATCATTAAAAGAAAATTGTTAATGACTCTGCCACTGTCTGTTCTCTTAATGAATTAATACTGACCAGGGATCATATTTTTCAGAAGCTAAAGTACATTTTTCATTAATCTTAATAGGGAACTGCTTCTATTTCTGCTGTTTCCAAGTTGAGACTGTAGGGGCAGCTCTGTTATTCTGACTAAAAGCTTTAAGAGGTCACATTATGCTTTTTTAAGTATGATATGCTTTTTAGTAAATGGACTCGAGCTTGTACAACGCTTTTCTATTCAGAGCACGTTTACACCACAGGTCACATTTACCCATTCACTCACTGATCACTGGAGTTTCTAAGTAAGATGTCCTTCAGTATCAACTAACACATTCATGCCCTTTCATGCCCATTTACACGCCACTGACGCAGCCATGGGAGCAACTTGGAGTTAAGTGTCTTGCCAAAGGACACGCTGACATCTGACAGCCTGAGCTGGGCTCAAACCTGCAACCTTTCAGTCACTGGTAGAACGCTCTACCAGACTGTGCCACCAATGCCAACTCAGTTTTACATGTTTCCTCTTGATAGAGTATGTCTATGCACTAGATGAAACAGACTAGGCCTACATGAGGAAGGGGGATTTAAAGTGGGAGGGGCTCCAACAGAGTGTCTTAGATAGAGAGAGTGTAGAGGTGGATCAGGGACACTTTTTATGTGAACACCTGAAACATAAGCAGTTGTTAACATGTTTTTGGCAGTGATTGAAGTCACTTTTCTTTCTCTTATCACATCTCATCTCTATTCTTTCCTATCATCTTTTTTTCCTCTGTCTTAACTTTTTTTTGTTTTTATAATCTTTGTTTTTTTACTTATTTCTGCTCTCTTTTCTAATTTCTCTTCCCTTTTTCTGTCATTTCTATCATTCTCACTGACTTCAATTTCTATCACCCATTGTTTTTCAACTGTTGCTCTTCTTATTTTCATTTCCTTTCCTTTTTCTTTCTCTCTATGTTTTAACCATGTTGGGGTTATGCCAGTCTTCCAGCCTTTCAGCTTTCGGAGTAGTAAATATGCATCATCCCATCATGAAATCATCTGCCGTCAAACAGGCACCAACACTCGCATGCAGCACATGAACAATTGAACACCTGTCAGCTTGATGAAAACCAGAACAGAAGATTTTGACGTGCGTGTTTTTCATGTCTGTGTGTGTTTATGTGTGTGTATGCATGCTTTTGGATTTTAACGTATGTCTACGTGCGTTAAATAAAAAGGACGAGCATCAATGTCAGTGTTGAGAAATGTCAGAACAGGTCATGGTGTATGTGATCTGTCAAAGTGATTCATGCCCTACAAGGTAAGGAACTGAAGATAGTAGGAACACACACACTGTAAGAAATCACCATGTTTCCACAGGTTTCTACAGTAAGTATATTACTGTAATGAGGCTTTTGTAGTTCATGATGGGTAAATATTTGATAGATTACAGTTTTTCATATAATATTAATTCAGAGGAATTTACTGGCTACTGAGTTGCAGTGATTATACAGTGATGACGTTAAATGTGACTATTGTGGGCACTAGACAGCATTTTACTGTTGGTTCACAATAAAACACTGTGATTTTACAGTCATGCATGTTTAGATCAGGTCAGGTATTGGAGCACATCCTGGTTTTGCACTTCGCTAGTCATCATTCCTGACGACTCTCTGCAAAATGGCAAAACAGCAGCCTTAACCCAACATTGTTCATAAAGGTGCAAACCCACAAGGGGCACAAACCTTTTCAGCTGTGCAACCATATGCTGTAACCAACAGTTTAGATTACGGGTGCAGTAAAATTACAGTAAAGTGTTGTAAATTCACAGTAAATTGTTGTGAATCCACAGTAATCTTCTTTACAGTATAATAATGGTGATTTCAAGACTTCACTGTAATTTTAAAGTACTATAATGGGTGTGTTGCTGTAAAGCTACAGTAAAATGTTGTAAAATCACAGTACTTTATTATAAATGGCTGTCATATAACTGTGGATTCACAACAATCTACTGTGGTTTTACAACACTGTAATTTTACTGTTTTTATGTGTCAGGGTTGCTTAAAAACACAACTTATGCTGATTTTCAACTATGTTACTGTACTGTACTTTACTGTTAAATCAGCACAATCATTAGCCAGTAATTTAAAAAGAAAAAATTAAAATAAATTAAAGTGATATTTTCAAAGTTAACGTACATATGTGACACATAAATATGCACTTATATTTCCACAAGCAAAAATACTGTTACAAGCTTTTGAACAGTAGAGACTTAAAGCCTTTGCATAGTTTGTCTGACACTGTTGCCATCTTAAAGCTCCCGTGTCCAAAAATTAGCAATTTTCTTTGCTTGGAAGGAGCTTTAGAAGCAGAACGTGACCTCTTTCACCAAACTCTCAGTTCACAGAGAAAGTGTTATGCCTCTTGAAAGAAAATGCCTGTGTGAATGCTCAGTTATTTATGTTCTGGGGTTTATTCTGGCATAGCTATACAGCCTCCTCCTACATGTGCATTTTCTGCTTGTTACCGAAAACTGACTGTATTGAAAGTCGTATCTAAGGTGTCTGATATCAAGCCTTTTTCTGGGTGCATTAAAATATGTTCATGTGAAGCATCAAGGACAATCATGTGGTATCTGAATTCTCAAAACAATGTTGATGCATTGTATAAACAAGTTTCATGAGCAGGACCCCCCATGAATATGGCCCAAATGTGTTTTGAAAAGTTTAGATTCATTCTGATGTCACACTGTCCCAGAAATTAGATAATAGTGAAAAAAAAGTACTCAGGTCACTTTTACCTGCTGTGGGAATGCAGCCTATGACCAGGACAATATGTGCTGCAACTTACCATCAGCTGGATTTATGTTCAGGGTGACTATGGAATCACTGAACCAAAAAGTTGGGCGTTCAGTCCGGAGCTCTGAGGGACACATGCTGATGTTTTTATTTTTGAGGAAGATACTCAGTTCAATTTCTTAGCCAACTTAGATATAGAAATCGGTTATGATCTCACCTTAAAGCACCTTTATACAGCAGGCTCCACTAATGCTGAGGTCAGACTACATGATTTATGCACAATTTGTGCCAGGCCCAACAGTCGTATGTTTTTGGGACCTGTCTTCTCTAAAAATAGTCCATTTCACCTCTTGTACTGTGTCATAGAGAATAACCATCAAAATCTCTTCTGGGACTCCTCACTTCTCTCTGAGAGCAAGTCTACCATGTTTGATTTTTTGTCCTGCCTCCTTCAATCTGTTCTGTCACAACTGAGACTTTGACCAATGAGATAAGAGAGCGCTGTGCATATGTGCCATTTAGGGATGTGAATAAAGTCGAAATGGATCTTTAAGGTTTTGAAAACAGCATGATTTGACAAAGAGGAACTGCGTTGTCAGTTTGAAAGAAAGAGAAATGTTCAGAGAAGCAGCAGAGGCACCTTAGCACCATGTTGAATTACTGCTGTTAGCATTTAGTATTGAGCTAAAGTATAATTTATCATCTTTGGAAACACAAACAAATGCAAAGTGCTGTGAAATCAGGATGCTTTTTTGCTTTCTTCGGTGTCCTCCCTCCTCATCCTTGTCTGTCAGGTGCATGATTTTATGGCATTGAAATCTTCTAATCTGACATCTTGACCATCGTAGCAGACGAAAAACATTCTGTAGTCAGACCTCAGCATCACTCGCTCACTACACATTGACGCTGATGGTTGAGTTCATTGTAAAAGTATTTATAGGTATAAGCTAATCATATTTACACATTTATACACATTTATAGACACCATTACTGAGCAGTTGGAAAGCTTTAGGTATAAGATCATTTTCATGCCTAGATTGTTTGGCAGAGCTGCTCCAATACAAGTTGGCATTCTGTGCTTGGCATGTTTTTCTTTGTGTGCATAAGAACGCAGCAATCCCTGTTACAGCACAAAGAACTGCCCAAAGCTTGGCTGAAAATGCTGATCTGGGTGTGTTTCAAATTGACCTCTGGAGCAGCACAATTGACCCGGCAACCAACCCAAACTGGGTGACACGAAAACATTGACTGATCAAAAAGTCTTTTAAACCCTCATTCAAGCAGGAAAATCTATCCTTTTCAAAGCTGCTTTCTATTTTCCTGCATCACTGACAGTTTCTCTGCAGACTCTCCTACAGATGTCACATTTTATTAAGTTACTTTGCTATCTGGTGTCCTCTCTGGTTCGGTGTAGACACTGGCGAGCGTTAAACAGCCCTCTTCAAAGCTGACAGTTTGTTAACACTTATATTGCAAGGCGTGTACCAGACTGATAAACATGTTCTCTTACATAGGACATTAAATCACCGCTATTATCGTTGTTATACAGTATTATACTTTTGTGGGGAGCCTAGCCTGCTCTTTTTTCTTCCCTTCTTAACCGTCAAAGCAGCACTGGCTGTAACCTTATGACATAAGGCAACCTTTTGTGCAAGTCAGGACGGTGCTGGTGTGATTTGGCCTGGACTCTCCCTTTTACAAAAAAAACTGTGTGAACATGAAACGATCCAAAATATAATATGAAAATTTGTTGCTTTTTTTACTGAATTGGAACAGAGCATTCAAGTTGAACTTGTAAACATCAGTTTCCAGCCCTGTAGAAGCTGGAATCAAACCTCAAAACCTCCTGTTCAAGATGACTGATTTCTCCACTATTCCACTGTAGGAATGACGGAATTGTGAGGAAAACCTGAGGATAGATTCCTGTATACAGATTCTTTGTAAAGAGCTTTTTATTTGCTGTGCTGTTAAAATGTGGGTGGCATGGTGGCACAGCAGGAAGTGCACATGCCTCACAGCAAGAAGGTTGCTAGTTCAAAGCCTTTCTGTGTGGAGTTTGCATGCAGGGGTTCTCTCCAGGCACTCTGGCTTCTTCACACAGACCAAAAACATGCGTATTAGGTTGGTTGGTGACTCTGAATTGCCATTAAGGTAGGGATGTGAGCATAAATGGTTGTCTGTCTCTCTATGTGGCCCTGGGATTGGCTGGGGACCAGTCCATGGTGTACCCTGCCTCCTGCCCAGTGTCAGCAGGAATAGGCTCCAGCTCCCCGTGACTCTGGAAGGTATAAGCAGTAAAGATAATGGATGGATGGATGTACAAATGTGAAGTTTGAGTCAATGCTAATGGAAGCAGAGAAAAGTGATATCATTAATATCCTTTCTTGTCAAATCTAAAACCTGGTTTGAGATTAAAGTCTGTGATTCGATCCGAAATGTAAGACTCATCAAAGTAAAGATTTGCACACACATATTTTTAGGGACAAAAAAAGTTCTATTCAAGTTCAAGACACTGTTTAGCATCTTCTGCATGAGCTCCTATTTATCTTTTTAGACTCAAACAGACATTTTTCAGCTAAAAAAATACACCTTGTTGTATTAATTTTCTTCCTGTCACGCAGCCTTGCACCTTATTTTGAAAGGGTTGCATTAAAGTCAGTGCTGAAAATTAAAGACCTTCTTGACTCAGCCCAAAAGGCTAATAGGTTTTTTTTGTGAATAAAAATGATGTATGGAAATTCTGAACACCTTTACACAAAACTGAGCTCTTAAGCTGAAATTCAGCCACAGCTGCATATTTAACCTGAGCCATCTAATTCTGTTTAAGCGGCTGTTTTGCGAACATTCATCCTCCCATAGAAATGCATTTTTTAACTATCCAGTTAAGGTACCATGCATGGAAACTGAACTGCCTAACAGCCACCCCTCAGATTAGATTGTGTAATATTTTTCCTTTAAATGTATTTACAGTTGATAAAGAACAGACTTTGTTTACTGTCAAGAGTAAAATGAATAATTTAAGTGCTGATGTTCAATGGATCAGAGGTGAAAGACGGAGCGAGCAGCGCATATGAAGGGGTGCTAGAGACGTGAAGCAGTGTGTAGGCAGAGATGGATACAGACCACTATAAGACATAATTTTAGTCACACACTCAGACAGAAGAGAACAGGAGGTGAGGGATCCTGGTGAAGAGGCAGGAGGAGGGTGGGTATGGAGAAGATGTGGCGAAAGGTGAATGAAAATGAGGTGAGAGAATGACTGGGATTCTGGTGAGTCAGACCTGAAGGAGAAAAGGACGTAAAGTACTTATGGAAAGGTATGATTGTTTTAGACAGTTAGGATTGTGATTTTATTTGGGAGGTACTTTAAAACAAAATATGATTTCAAGACTCGGCACCTGAGCTTGAAAAAGTAAATTTCCCCCTTTGCTTCCAGGATTCTGATGTGTGAAGCTTGAATATGAATATTGTTGAATTTCTGAAAATCTTAAATAAACTACATTTTGGCCACAGTAACTTCTGATTGAAGACCCCTCTGTTCTGAATCATTTTTAACCAAACCTCTAAGTCTCGATTAAACCATTTTTTCTGAAGTCAAAGAGTCCATGATATGCCTTTTTGAGTTTTATATTTGGTTTTGTACTGAACATGTCCCCCCAGCCTGAAAGTGTACTTGTGTGAACAAGACAAAAAGTCTGTGGCATCATGACTTCTCCCTTTCCCTCTGTTAACAGCACCAATAGCTGCCTGAAGGCTGCCGCTCACTCTTTGTCGGTAGTTCACGCCCAATTGCTCAGCTGGCAAGCTCTGTTCAGAGTATAGACCGTACAGTGAATCCAGAGTTGTTGACAACATGGCCCAAGTAGTGCTGGACAGACCAACTGCTACAGAGTAGACCACTCAGTCAATCAGAACAGGCTGGGCCCAGAAGGTGAACCAGCACCTCCTCTGACTCCACAGTTCATTCCAGGTTTGGTCTGACAGGGACATTAACTGGCAACCCTTTGGTTCCCTGTCCAGGTCCCCACAGACTGAGCTACATTTTAACAGAGGTAACAACCAGAGATGGTCTCAAACCCTCAACCTTACAACTGATGGACAAGATACTTTCCAAACCAAACCGCAACGCCTACCTACCAACTGGTGTACAGATCTGTGGCAGTATCCGCAGCATACGTGTATCATTTTGGACTATGAACAAGCAAGACATGTTGAAACACACGTACATATGCACACACACACACACGCACACACACACACATATACATATATATAAAGTGCCTTGAGATAACACTTCTTATGAATTGGCACAGTTAAAGATCGATTGATTGATTGATAGATTGATTGACGGGTGGTCTGCTACCCAGATGTAAACTTGCACCAACAGCAGCTTGAAGAACCTTTTTGGTTTGGCAGTAATTTGATAAAAGAAAATACATTCAGTTCAATAGCATGTAGGCTATTTGAAGTTGTATACTCACATATAATCAATAGATAAATACAGTAAGTACCCTCATTTATCACAGACATGTCGATGTAAACCTGCAAGATGACCAATGGCCAGCAGTGCTAACTTGCTAACAAACATGAATTCTGCTCTCTTTTGAATCCCTCATAGGCGCTTTCTAAACTTTAAATTGTCATGCCAGCACAATTAAAATTTGCTTTGAAATAGGAGCAATTTCAGCTGCAAACATCCCTATTGGATTACCAGTCTTATGTCTGCATTACATAACAGATTGTTAGTAGATGTGTTGACTTATGGATACTTTAAGTGCCAGCCTTAAAGAGTAAAAATAAAGTGTGCAACAAAAGACAATATTTCATCATCATTATCTCCAACACGCTCCTCTATTGTTGCCTCATTAGTTAAACTTTTGGGAGTTCTTTCTTTCAAAACTTGGTGGCACACACAAGAATTCAGGGCTGTGAGGCTCAACCTACAAAGAACTTTTTTAGTGTTACTCCTGCATTATTACTCAATCCCGAGGCTTTGTTTAAGAGCGGCCTCAACTTTTAATCCATTTTTTTCTAGTGCACAAATGATTCATATTCTTTGAAAATGTGCGATTAGGTTATTGACGAATTACAGGGTATTGTACCTACAGAGCCTTTTTTGCTTTGGGTTCTCGATGAGCTTAATGGTAAGTGAAGTTTTCAAAACTACTTCTCTTACTAGTAAGACTTGGGAAAGATTTTATGAACTGCAGTAGCTGTGAGTTTGAATGTTTCCCCCATGGAAAGAAAAGACACTTAATGATGACATCTCACAACAGCTCAATGTCTAGTTTCCATCTAAAAGGGATAAAAGGATAAAAGGGATAAAAGGGGGCAGAGTAAGGAAGAGGAGGTAGCGGGTAGATGGTGGGGATGAGGAGTGGGGGAGTATTGAAGTGACAGGTTGTTGTCAGAGTAGCGAGACCCTGGAAGATAGATGAAGACAGGGTCAGCAACTCCCTGCTAATGTCACGGTAGATGACTAACTGTGGAAGTGTGTGAGTGTGTGTGTGTGTTTGTGTGTGTGTAGACAGGGTCAGCAGTTTATCTCCAAGGCTGACCCTGAGTTTGGAGTACGTGTGAATGAGTAAGTACAAGGTCAGAAACTTCTTTACAGCAAGGTTGAGTGATACTGTTAATGCCTGTGTGTGCTTTCTGTGTTTTGTGTATTTGCAGAATTTTGACCTAACACTTCCTGTTTGAACTGTTCCTCATCCTTTTTCGTCTGTTTTCACTCGAGCATAATAGCTCTGGTCCAACATCACGCCCGCTTTGCTTACATGTCACAGAAACATATTGCTGTTGTATTTCTGCTGTCGACTGCTTGTTCTACACTCAGCAAATGTTTACTGCCAAACACTGTAAAGCAGAGTCAGATCTGCCCCAAAGTGCAGCTTTTACAGCTGGCTGCACACACTCACAGTGGTATAAACTTTAAAGATTTACACATAGAATTTTATTAAAGGACACCATATACACAGAGGGCTATAGGCAAGCAGTGAAAGTTTAGTTTGTCTGCAAACTTTTATGTTTGAGTTTATGTCTACAGAGTTCAAACAAACTAAAGCCTGAGCTTAAGGGATCATCAGACTTTAAACATTTTGTGGTTCCAGTGCTCAGGTGCATCAAAGATCCATGAGAAGAGCAATATTTCCCTCCTCGTTATGCAGCTCATTCACTGTGAAACATAACCCCAAATACTGTATCTAACACTGACAGGCACAACCAAATAGATTTATATTTTTGGGACACCATGTTGTAGGAGTAGGTGATGAATGGTCTTTTTTGATATGTTAATCTGTATTTAAAGATAATGTGTTGAACTACTTCTCAAGTTTACACTTGGCCCAGATGTCCTCAAAACATCTATTGAAAGTCCTCCCTAAAATCCACGAAGATAACAGGTAAAAGTATGCCTACAAACCCCTCAACAGTTTTCTATGGTCTTTCATTTTAAGCTGAGTCAGATTAACATTTACAATTCTTCTGTTTATTAGCCAGCTGAAATTTCTAAGGCATTGCATTGTTAAAAATAATAATAATAAAAAAAAATATTTAAAAAAAAGAAAAAGAACAGAAAATCCAGAAAACTCAAAATTTCAAGGTAACTGTCTGCACTAGATCTTTGAGTTTTGGTTCAAAGCTTCACATTTTGAGTTGAGAGATCAACTATTCAAAAACAAACAAAAAAAACAAACAATCCCAGACCAGTTTCAGCAGGTTTTTTTTCATTATCATCTACATATGTTTGCTTACCACTACACCAGTGTAGCAATCAGTGATATTTTGTCTGTATATGAACCCTGTGCTCAAAACTTGGTCTGACCACACCTGAACTTAAACTAATTGTTTTAAGTTTTTCCAACGTAAGCAAAGAAATTAGCCCGACTTTACACAAAAAAACCTTAACAAGGATACTTTAGATAACTTCTTTAATTAAGTTCATAACACAACAAAACATATTTTGTTTGCTGTTTGTTCAACTTGGTTGTTGAAACACGCATCATACCACTAAAATAAGCCATCATTGAGTGTACAAACTAAATCTTAGGCAAGTATTCAGCCAGTATTTGGGAACTCTGAGTGTTAGAATGGCCATCAGAGAATAAACAAAAGTTTGGACATTTCTTCAACCAAGCCACTTGGATATACCTGAAATGGTACCACCGACGGCAGCGATTGTTGCAGAGCTGCCTGAACTTTTCCCTTTTTTTCTGGATAGCGCTGTAACATTTTACCAATTAAGATGTTCATATGCTGTCATAGTTGATTCTAACAGTTTTCTCTTCACATATTAAGGGCAGATGCTTGGCACGAGTGTTTTTCTTTTATATTACAGTTTATAGCTTCGTTGCTCTGGGAGATCCATCTTGACATTTGAAGTGAAAACAAATTAAGGTACACATCACAAATGGAGTGATAGTGTCTGCTTTGTGCTCTGTGGTCCACACAGAGAAAATAAGTTGCTATTGACTTTTGTTCGGCCCACATTAGGAATAAGCTGTGATTGATTTTCGTTGAAGCTTTTGGGAATCTGAGGGCCAGCCTCGGCTGCTGTAGCTTTATTACAGACTTATCATTTAACTTCATTACAGCTGTTGGCTGCAAGCGTATCATTATTAACAACATAAATATGGGCTCTTTTCAGGCTTGTTTATATGAAATGGCCTAACTTTATTGCTTTTATTTCTTTCTTAAATCATTTGAGTTGTTTTAATCCACCATAAAGCACCTGCAAACTACTTTCTATTGAGTTCTATTAAAATGAAGAATGTTGCTACTTGTACCCACTGGTATTCGTCTTTTATTGTCACAAACTGGACACCATTGCTTTGAGTCTCTCATAAGCTTTGCCACTTCTGTCAGACTTATTCCTCAGCACTTGGGCTCTTTTGAATCTTTTTATTGAACAGTTTATTCGAGATTTGAATACTGAAGTAATGTCTCATTCCTTTCTCTGTCCACCCTCAGGATTTGGATCTCCCTGCCGACCCAGTAGAACCAGCAGAGTCCAGTGAAGGCCCGGCAGCAGCAGCAGAAATGGCTCCAGCAGCCATGACTCTGCCTCCGTCCTCTCTCCACCCCTCAAGACTCTCTTCATCCCTCCTTTTCCTCCTCTCCTGCTTCGTCCTCCTGTCATGTCCTGGATCTGTCCGAGCAAGTGCAGCTGACAGCAACTGTTCAGCTAGTGGAGACCCGTGTCAGGAAGGTGAGAAATCTGGAATTTTGTAGCATTGTTGAAAGTATTAAGATGACTATAGGATGTATTTCTGCTCTTTACCTTTATGTGTGGCTTTATGAGAAGAAAATAAACAACAGAGGTAAGCCAATTGCATGGTTAACTGCGTAAGCTTTGATATCACAGGTTTTTTATCATAGCCCTCATGATGAAGTCCAACAATGATGTGTTGCTGATTTCTAAAACACTTTCCTTAACTTTATAATAGGCTCATTTATAGTATTTAATTTCTTAAGAGGCTGACCAAATGGCTTAAATGTTTCCTTTGTAAGGCTACGCAAGTATATATTGAGATTTATTACCATAATGGAGGCCATAGATGCATAATCAGTCAACTTAACTACACTTATGTGTTTGTAATTGCACCCATAGTACGTACACTGTAGATTTAATTGCCAAATTATATTGTATTGTTGTATTATCCGTTTAGGATTAACAGAGCAATTATAACTTTCTAAACTAGACCACAGTTGCACATTAGTCAGCGATTTTGAGTCAGCCAAGGAGTGCATATCAGGCTGTTTTAATGATTTAAAACACCACAATGTTATGAGATACCATTTTAGACTATTCTGTGTAAAACTTGTGTTAAAGTGCAACAGTTGTGAAGATAGAAGAGGTTTACATCACTTTCACCTGACAAATGTGCATGCATTAACAGTTAATGAATACCAAAAATAGAGCGTTTTTGATCATAACTAGATTGAAACAATAGACCACATTTTTGTAAACTGATTTGTGAAAGGAATATAATTTCTTTTAACTGCATTCATCACTGCAACAACATACCAGAATGTTGATTCAAACATCATGAAAGCCCATAAAAAATTATTGCCAGAATCTGACTTTACACAAAACCTCATAACAGTACTTGATGTCAGCAGAGTTCATCTTTTGGGTAACCTTGCACTCCAGATATCCATGTAGTCCATCTGGGAAAGAGCCCATAGAAGGTGTCTGGGGAGGGCAGAACCTTTCAGAAGCATATCTGGCCGGTGATTGGACAACCGTTCTTTCAATCACATTTGCTACTGGCCAATCACATAATGTAGTAGGCGGGTGCTACTGTGCTACAGAATGTGAGCCCTTTGTAAACAAGCTCTCGCCAAAACATGTTGGGAATGGAGGGAAAATGTACGTACTATAGAGAAGTTTGTAGTATTGCCATTTGTTTTTCATTTAATAAAAATGTGGTCAAGATCTATAAAACTGCTACTGAAGCTGTTAGCATCTTTGCTTATCTCTGTTTGAGCAGTCACTTCCTGCTGTCGCCTCGCTCGTAGCTCCACCTCTTCTTGACACTGATTGGGCTGTCTCGCTTTGGGCTGCTCACAGTTGTAGGTCCGAGCTTGGTAAGATGGATCTGACTGATTACAGCTTTTGAATCAGGGTAAAACATCTGCACGGCATGGTGTTCTCAGACAATGTTCTCAGGGGCCAAGTAAAAATGGTGGTGTGTGCTTCATGTAAAATGAAGTTTGAAGTTTGCTTAAATGAACCAGATTCTGTTTAACCAACAAGTAACTGTAAGCTGCTTGAATATAATAAAACTGAAAAATATAAAGAATAAACTGTCAGATCAAAAGTATCAGCATGTCCATCATCAAGCAACACTACACTTTTTGGGTAAAATGAAAGACTGGTCATTTCATGCAAATCTTTTAAATTTCAACAGCAAATTTAAACCAAATATCTAATTTATAGAGCCAAAGAATAAACACCATTAATATGCATCTAATAAAAAGATAAACAAACAAATACTCGAAAAATATGTTTGTAAGAGGAATAATGTTAAATATCTACTTCTGTTTATGGAGGCGTCCATGAATGTGAGAATCAGCTGACCTACAATTTCTTTTCTTCTTTTCTGACAAAAACTGTACTGTAAAAAAGCTTTTGAACCTTAAGTGTCCCCTTAAATCAAATATTATGAGCTGAAACCAAATGTTTAACTTGTTTTGATTATATTTGACAAGTTAGGCAGGAGTAAGAGAACATAAACAACAATTAAAGCCTGAACTCCCTAAATAAATTAAAAAAACTTGCAAATCAAACATTGGGTTTTGAGACGTGAGGTAATTAATAATTAAATAATCAGAGTTTACCACTTTTACCAAAGGATTTCTTAGATGTTGTTTTTTTTTAATGTAGATTTATATTCTTTAATATTAACTCCTCACACTTTGTTTAAGCAACATCATTAAAATTAAAAATCCATCTGATTTAAGCAAACAGACTCCAAATGGGACAGTTCAGTTATTTTTCATTGTACATTTTTCGACAATAATATTTCAACTGAAGACTTTTCAGTCTTCTTTTTAGACCGCAAGCTGGAGATTATGTTTCCAATCCAGCTGACAAAACTCGAGTTTCTAGACTTTAGGACACTGCCCTGTAATGCATCATGGGAGATCTGAGGTCTCGGTGTAGGTGCCATTGCTGAAAGTGGCGGCCCATGCGGAAGTGCCGAAAGCTGTAGTTCCTCAAGTGTCCACTTGAGGCTGGCTACAGAAACCTGACACACAAGCGATTTTATGCAGGAGAAAATAAGTCTTTCAAACACACATCCTTTCTGCTCGGTTAAAAAAATGGCTTGAGTCTAAACCTATAAATAAAACTTTGTGCTCTCATTGTGAGAGGGTTGATTTTTTTCTTTTATTGAGGATTTATTGAGCCTTTCTGTCTGTGTCTGAGCTAAAGTTTGGTTGAGATGATGTGTGCAGTGTGGCAGCATCTATTAAAGGACATCAACATGCTCCAAAGGCTCCTATGATAATCAGATGGCTGACGTCACATGGCTTCATCCAATTCAATCTATGGTTTTCCCCTATGCTGATGCCCTGCCCCCAACTATGAAGCCGTGTCTACAGTATCTATGCCAACAACATAGCTGTGTGATGTCAAGCAAGGTAGAAGCACCACATGTTGAAGCATTTGCATCAACATGCATGCAATGTCTGTATTGTCCTGGGTTTGATGTTACCGATAGAAACCCTGTGCAGGCTTTCTTTAAAAATCCACAAGATGTAACTAGAGAATCAATAAAGCATTGGATGAAGAAGCAATAATAGTGATCACATCGTTGTCAGTAAATTCATAACAATTCCCATCCCTAGGAGGGACCGGAGTAACATGATTCTGGCATTCTTTCATTTGCAGTCTCATTCTGTGCAGGCCGTCCAGGGGCTCTGCATAGAAAAGGAGAGGCATTCATCTGCCAGTTGCCAGGTGCTAATGCACTAATTCAAGTTAAAACAATGTCAGCAGAATATTTATCACACAACCACATCAGTGACGCCAAACTAATTGAAGGCGACAGTGTTTCATTGCCTTTGAGCAAACTGTTGAGTTATTAGCTTCTTGTGCCAGTTTCTCTCCTGAAACTAGGATACATTGATCCATTTAATTAAGTTTCAGAAGGACAAATGGGACCATATGGAAAATCTCCCACTTATTAAAATCTTTAATCAGGCTGTACTGCCAAATGAGTTTTTTACTAAACCCTCCTGGACCTTCCCTGTAATATTATGCTGCAACATTATGTGTAATTATCTGTATTTATTTTTTCACATTTCAGGAGTGGTACTGCCCGTGTGGAACCCTCAGAACCCCTCTGTGGGGGACAAAGTGGCCAGGGCCATTGTTTACTTCGTAGCACTCATCTATATGTTCCTGGGTATGAGCATCATAGCGGACCGATTCATGTCGTCGATAGAGGTAAGATATATTAATGAATAACTAGAGACTTGTTTCATTATTAAGGTGTTTAATATGATTTTATGGGTCTCCCCTTTATGTCCTTACAATTACTCTTTCATTCTTTTTTTGTCCCCTATCTTGCCTCCTCCCCCTTCACTTTTGCCAATCATCTCCTAGTTTCCCCCTTTATAACACCATTCACATCGTGTTGTGTGTGCATGTGTGTTTTTCTATGGTTCACACTCACCTCTTCACTCTGTTTGCTTTTCTTTCCAGGTCATAACCTCCCAGGAGAAGGAAATCACCATAAAAAGGCCAAACGGCGAGACCACCACAGCCACGGTCAGGATCTGGAATGAGACTGTGTCTAACCTCACTCTAATGGCCTTAGGTTCCAGTGCCCCTGAGATCCTGCTGTCTGTTATTGAGGTGAGGTACAATAAGCACTGGGGTCGTTTCACATTAGATTAACTGATACAAAAAAGTAATGGGAACACAGTAATCTGATTTTCACCCCACCTTTAGGTTTGTGGTCATGGTTTCGAGGCGGGAGCTCTGGGTCCCAGCACAATCGTGGGCAGTGCTGCCTTCAACATGTTCATCATCATCGCTTTGTGTGTATATGTGGTTCCCGATGGTGAGACGCGCAAAATCAAACACCTTCGGGTGTTTTTCGTCACAGCAGCTTGGAGCGTCTTCGCCTACATTTGGCTGTACCTGATTCTGAGTGTCTTCTCCCCTGGAGAGGTGGAGGTGCGGATGAACAGATCATGAATAAACATATTATAAACATATAAACACACACTGAAGATGAAAAGCAGAAAAGTTTGAAGGTAACCTTGAGCTGGAAGAAGTGAAGTCTCTTTTTTTGTCTTCTCTTTTTAGGTATGGGAGGCAGTGCTGACCTTCCTCTTCTTCCCCCTCTGCGTGGTCCAGGCCTGGGTGGCCGACCGTCGCCTCCTCTTCTATAAATATGTCCGCAAGCGTTACCGTGCTGACAAGAACCGAGGAATCATCATTGAGACTGAAGGAGCCGATGGGGGGCTTGAAGGAATCGACAGAGGAGGAGGAGGAGCACTTGGTCCGGGGGGCTTCACCAAGATGGACATGCTGGAGCTAGACGGGCAGATGGCGTTGAACTGTCACAGTGGGCTAGACGGAGGGATGATGGAAGAGGGAGGAGCAAAGGACGAGGAAGACGAGGCCAGAAGGGACATGGCAAGGACACTGAAGGAACTAAAGCAAAGGCACCCTGATAAAGACATGGAGCAACTGATTGAGATGGCTAACTATCAGGTTAGACGGAGCGCACACAAACATATCTGATATAATACGAACAATGGTGTTTAAATGTGCACTATAGTTTTAGGGAGTAGGTCTTACATACTTTGATTAAACCTTTTCATAAAAGTATGTTTGACTTGAATTATTCTGAGGAATCTGTAGCTAGAAATACTAGCTTGTACTAGCAAAAAGCTAGCTAAATAGCTAGCTTGTCTACATCAAGGGTTCAAATTCAATCATCAACTCAGAAACAGCAAGATTTTTCAAGAAACTTAAAGAAAGGTTTTTATTCAATGGAAAGATGGAGCCACAGAGTAGAAAAAGCTACAGACACATAAACTATGTGTTGGTTTGTGCTTTTATCCCAAACACTGCTCATTTAGCAATGTATTAGCTTGCTCTAAAGCCTTCAATTTGTATAGTTATATTTGTTTATGTATCCGAAAAGGAATTAAAATTGCTCATTTATATATAAGTTAATAGGCCTATAAGTGACAGTTTTCTTCTTTCTTTATAATAGGTTAATCTATGCGTAATACCTTTTTGGCAGTTGCTATAGCGCTATACAAAATGTTTCGTGACACTTGACAGAAAGACCAAAAATACTGATTGTCCCGAACTCTTCAATGGAAAGATTTATTAAGAACAAATACATTTTTATAAAACTTCAACAGTTGAAAAAATGTAGTTTTTACATAAATGATGAATACAGTCAATCAGCTGCTATTTAGCCTGTTGCTAGCTTTCATGTGATGTCAAATACTCAAAATTCACTTCCTCTGTGGGCCAGAAACACTTCCCTCTGCTGTGTACCAGGGAAAAGTTGACAGTGCTGTTTGCCAATGTGTTTAATCCAAATTAATTTTGTTCTTGGCTGAAACTGTTCTTCTCAGTTGGATGCACAAACTGATACAGAGACAAGCAGAAATAATATTTGAAGAGAGCGCAATCTCATAGAGAAAACCAGTAGAGCAAATTACTTATCCTATTTCTGACTGGATGTTTCTGTGTTAACTTGTTTAGAACATTTCTCTCCTGGATGAAATTACTGCCTTAAACCTCAGAGTGGCAGCTGACAGTGATCTCAGTACTATCAGTATAGAGAGGTGTATATATAGCCACCCCATATAGCAGTAAATTTGTATCCTGACAGAGGTGTCAGGGGAAGAACTCTCCATTAAGATTTGTTAACATACCTGTAAATACTGTGCTATTTTAGGTTATATAAATAATGCTCAGGTTGCTTTATAAATTTAAATTGGACGTGAATTGCTTTGTAGGGATGTAAATAAAAAGCCTGTGCTGTAGCTCTACATACTAGTCAATGCTGACTCATACAGCCCTCAAGCCCTGCACACTGATCACATGATTGAAAGCTAACAATTGGCATCTTAATGAAGCCTAAATGCTAAATTCACAAATCTTTTATCCTGTTTGCTCTTAATTTACACTGTGTTGAATCTGTTTCTTGTGTGTCTTCTTTTCTCATTTGTAAGCTGATAGTCTTAACACTGAACAAAAGAGAAATTTTACTGTAAAACTTGAAATTTAACATGTGATGCTGTGACATATTCAGTTGTGAACAGGGTGCTTGGCGATGAATGGCAGGGCAGAACACGTCTTTTTACAGAAAAGTTCTCAAATTATCAAAAGGCCACTTCTGAGCTTTCTTCCAAACTTGTTTGCTTAATTAACACTATTAATTACACAAATTACTTTTGAAACACAACTATGAACCGCCTTATTTATCTCTCCAAATGCAATGAAAACCCAGCCATATGCACATATTTAATTTTGAAAAATATATATTAGTAAGGGAAGTTATTTGGAGCATTGGCTGTGTCAGACACACCCTCTTGAATCTCTCTCTCACAAACAGAAAGACAGTTTGTAAATAATGTATAAGTTTAAGGGCACTGCTAATGCTATGTCATGTGCTGATAAAACCATTAGTCTGCAGTGAGGATGGTACCAGTTGGCCTCCTTGACAGCACTGTCATGTGCAGCCCATCTGCCATCCAAGTGGTATTTTGCCCGGTAAGTCAAATGAAGAGTTGGGGGCCTAAATGTCATCCCTGATCTTGGAATCAGAAACTTTACAAAAAATTTGTAACCAAGGTACACTTCTTGCCTTCTCCTTGGGCCTTTAAATAACACATATCCATCAGTGAGTCAAAAACTTTCAAAAAGCTCGCAAGTGGACCTTGAGTTAAGGTTTTTTGGGGTAGTAGGTATTAGTGATTCGAATTTAGAGCTTTGTTTTCAAATTTAACTTCTGGTTAAATTTGGCTCCAGTTTAGTTGAGTGTTTGCTGTTAATGCTTCTCAGGCATATTAATTCCCAGAGAAGCTGAAACTAGTAACACCCACACTTAGCTGTGCTAAAAATTAGGCAATCAGCTTCAAAAATGAAAGATTTTTACAGGATTCTTCTTACTTATATGGCACTACGGCAACCCCCATATTTTGCTCATCTCATCCTAAAATAGATACCATAAAAAATTTCCCAAGCTCCCCACTGTTTTCCTTTAAATATTTTTCCTTTTACCTCTCTTTTGCTCTTATTCAAGACATTTCTGTTTTCTGAGTTTGAAGTGAATGAAAGGAAAAGAGTTTGGCAAGCACCTCAAGGTGCAGTGAGCAACTCCCAGATATCTGTTTGCATTCAAGCCTCTCTCTCTCCCTGCAGCTCCTCCCCTCAGAGCGCTGCTGTAAATAAGACTGACAGCTGCACTGGAGATTAAACTTCCTCTGGTAGATTAAGGGTCTTGTGGTCATAATGAACCATTAACTTAGAAATTAAGCAGTGGTCCTCTTGGAATTAGACTTGTATTAATCAGAGCTAACTCTTTCTGGCAAGAGGTAACAGATTAAGTCGAACTTAGCAGACAATTACTGAATTCATCCCTCTAAAGAGCAAAATATTTGACTTACTTCCCACAAATTTAAATATAGTTCATTATTCTCAGCTCCAAAACTACATCTGATCTGATGGATAATACAATATATTTTCCAAATGATTCATATTTCTTTGGTGGATTGTTCAGATATTAAATCGTTTCTCCTAAGATCATTTTCAGTGAAATCAATTCTGATGGATTGAAAAGGCTCATTAGATGTGTAGTTTGCAGTAGAGCCAACAATCGTGGGCTTGGGCAGTACAAGGCAGTTTATTAATTTAGTAAAAAGGATGACTGTGATGTCAAATGAGTCATTTTCAGTTTAATTCCACTGATGCATATTATATTATGCATCTTGGCAATGACAAAGTAAAAAGCACAGACAGTTACATCTTTCTAACCAAATAACAAGTGCCAACAACTAAATCCCTATCAGGACATGCTGGATCTCAGTCCAAACCTCATGTATACACCACCCTTTTGCTCCTTAGCTGAGCCTTGACCCCAGACATCCCTATTCAAAATTGTGAAAAAAAATACAACAGGATACAATATTGTACCAGAGCTCTGAGAAAACATACATTCGCATTGCATCATTTCTGTACCCAATTTTAGCAGATGTAAGGTCTGATTGTATTTCTGAAGTGTGCTGTTCTTGAGACAAAAAGCTTCTGTTCCCATTAAACAGATGATTCTATCAAAACCATGTTTCTTCCTGGTGATGCGCCATTTATTAACCAGAGCTGTAGTGTGTAGCCTTGTAGTGACTACAACACTGCATCTATGTGATTTTGTGTTTATCCAAAATTACATTAATGATTTAGCAAACTTTTATAGGTCCCATATTTTGCTCCTTTTCTGCAGTTTAACATGGATACTTGATGTAACATGATTTGTTTCAAAAAGCCTCTGAATAAAGCACAGCGGCATTTGTTCCACGTTCACATAACCCCTCTGTTCAGAACGGCAGCATACATGCGGGGACTAGAGATAGTCCTGCACCGTATCTCGAGCGAAGCGGAGCGCTCCAGCCATAGGCCGCTTACAGTCCTGAACACACATGAACCGCAAATTCATGCCGGTTACTAGATAACTTGCAAAGCTTGTTTCCCCCAACCATCACAAGCTAACGCACAACATGCTAACCACAATGGGACAGCCGCAACTTAGCCTTCCTTCCGGGCTAACGTTAGCAGAAACGGAGGAGTAATGGTGTGGGTAAAGGACTGATTATATTCAGCCAAATGTTAAACTTCTCTTGACTAATGTAAGAATGCTGATACATTGAAGTTTACCCTTCAGACTTTCAACAAGTAATGTCAACATTGACAAACATGTGCAGTTACCTCTGGTTCATCCCCCCCTGCTGTTAGCATTAGCTCATAGCAATGAGCAAAATAAATACTACACAGCATTAAAATACTCATATTTCCATCATCAGGTTTGGCAATGGATTGTTGGTACTGAGCCAGAATTCAGGAAAAGTCTAGTTGCCAGTCCTGTGTTGAACTGACTGAAGTTGAAGAAGCAGTTGAACGTGAAGTGACTGGCACACACATACAGGTTTTAGCCGACTGTAGCTGCTCATTCCCTTTAAAAATAAAATTAATCCACTGGGTCCTTTGGTCCTCAGAGGCTGGTAGCCTATATGTGAAGATATATGTGGCTGTTCACAGCCAACAACGGAGCAGTGATAGGTTTTGGGTCTAGACATGGTGTATGCCGACCTCTCTTCACTCAGGTTGGTATAGGCTTATGCAAATAAAATGCTTGTTACGTAACAGTATGTCCACAGACTCAACAGCTCACCAAATACCATGAGTTTACATTTATGCAGCCTGCTAAATATAGGTTTTGTTGTCTACTATCACATTTTGTGGGCTAGGAGAAAGGCCAAATACCCCAAAATGTGTTCAAAAGCCTTAAAAAAGTGTTTTATGCATAATATGGGACCTTTAACTGTTTCCTCTCGTTTGTTTTCAGTTTGACTGGCCAGAAACCTTCATTTCATGAAAATATGTGTAAATAAAATCAATAACTGGCCAAATGAAAGTCATATTAATTTAGTTATTTCACCAATTTGGTTTAAAATCCTGGACTTTACTATTTTTTTAGTTTTTTCTTGGAAAAAGCAGCTGTTGTTTTCAGACTACTCTGCAATATACAAGCATGAAAATATAATCTGTTGTCCTCAGTGTCTTTTCATTTAAGATATTGATGTTTAACCTTATGAATGATTTGCTCAAAGTTTTTTGAGAGAAAAACTAATAGATAGAGGAAGAAGTGGATTCATATTCATCATTACCTAACTGTGTATGCACAGTGATATGATATCAGTTGCTGTCAAATCACGTCCTTGTCTCAGTTATAAACCTGACGCTATGGCTCAAAACATTTTTATAACATTAGTAGAAGATCCTTACTACGACAGAGGATTAGGGCAACGTTAAAAAAAGTACATTTTAAAGAAAACAAAGTAAAGTTAAAGTCATAAAGTTACAAGAATAAAGTAGAAAAGTTACAAGAATAATCTCATTAAGTTACGAGAAAAAAGTCATAAAGTTACGACAATAATCTCATGAAGTTATGAGAATAAAGTCATAAATCTATTTGAATTAAGCTTGAGAACAAGTTTTATTCTGAAAGGTTGTACCAGAAGAGCGTACATTTCCTCTTCCAAAAAGGAGACAATTTCCTCCAAGTCGATGTGGTTCACTCTTCTGAAAAGCTCCAGTTTCTTGCAGTATTTTTTCAGGGTCCTAATACTTATGATAATGTGATGCTGATTCATGCTGATCATTCTGTACAGGTGGCTGCTGCTCTACTGATAGCCTCTACGGACTAAAATAACGAGTTTGTTCTCATAAATTTATGACCATTTTCCTCATAACTTCATGAGATTATTTTCATAACCTTATGACTTTATTCTCGTAACTTTATGAAATAATTCTTGTAACTTATTGAGATTATTCTCATAACTTTTCAACTTTATTCTCGTGACTTTATGACTTTATTCTCTTAATTTTATGAGATTATTCTCGTAACTTTATGACTTTATTGTTATAACTTTATGAGTTTATTCTCATAATTTTATGAGATTATTCTTGTAACTTTACGACCTTATTTATGTAATTTTATGAGATTATTTTCGTAACTTTTTGACTTTATTCTCGTAACTTTTCAACTTTATTCTCATAACTTTATGAGATTATTCTCTTACTTTTCAACTTTATTCCTGTAACTTTTCGACTTTTTATTCTCGTAACTTTGAGATTTTTCCCGTAATTTTATGACTTTATTCTCGTGGCTTTACTTTTCTTTTTAAACGTGGCCCTAATCCTCCATTGTACCTTACTGCCTACAATGAACATTATTAAATGATAATGACCAAAAACTTGGTTCTTGAATTTAAGTATTTGAATGCTTACTTCCCTTTAACTGCTGCTGTTAGTCTGTGCTCTTTGCCGCTCAGTGGCTGGAATTCCACTCACACTGAATGTGATGCCATGTGAATACCCTCTATCACTTTTAATAATGAAAGTGAAACATAGAAAAAATAAAAAGTGTGTCTGCTCAGAGCTTCTGGGATTTGGTTTCCTCTTACTTGAAACGGTTGTTTGAAAAGTGAAAGCCTGTAAGAAGGAAACCTGGTCTTGTAAAACAAACAATGATGTCAGTGATAAAGATTTGATTATTGGTTTGTTTGTTGATCAGGTCCTGATGCAACAGCAGAAAAGCAGAGCCTTCTACCGTATCCAGGCAACCAGGATGATGATAGGTGCGGGAAACATCCTCAAGAAACACGCCGCCGACCAGGCTCGCAAGGTGAGGCTCCCATTACCCTCGCTCGCTATTAGTGGGGCTGTTGTTCATAGAACAGAACAAAACACTCCCTGACTCCAACATGACACCTTGTCTGTGTGTATTTCCAGGTGGTGAGCAGCCATGAGACCCAGGCCCAAGAGGATGACCCTCACACCATCAGGCTGGACTTTGAACCCCCTTTGTATCAGTGCTTTGAAAACTGTGGCTCCCTAAAACTGACTGTGGCCAGGCACGGAGGAGATCCTGGTGTTACTGTGAAGGTGTGTGTGCACATGAGTGTCTGGGATTAATGCATAGAGAAGCTGTGTGTGTGTCGATGTGTGTGAGGGATGGAGGCCAAAAGACAGACAGGAGCAGACACCAGAGACAACAAAAATCCACTTTGAACTGATTTCAATCACTTTTTTGGCAGTTTTCCTGCTTTGGTGCAAGCTTTCCCATAACATGTTCTCACTCTGGTGGCTTTCATAATCCTTGTGTTCTTCTCCGGTCGAGGGCTCGCAGAGGAATACAAATCATTTGATAACAGGAGAGTGAAAGACACAACACACAACACAGCTTCTTTCTCCATGTATTTTAGCTTTCAGCTCAAGATGTAACTGAAAGAAAAACATATCCGTTTGCAAAGGCTCATTGATCTTTGGCTTAACACTGGCCTGATACTCCGAATAAGAGATTTCCTTTCTAGTCTCCAACAGAGAGTGTGTGTCAGAGGAGTGATATCTGATCTGCTCACTATCACAACAGGGGCTTTGCAGAGCTGTGTCTCCTTCTTGTGTACAAATGAAAGTATGGCACAACATCAGTGCTGTCTGTGGAGTTGGCTGACGGCATGGCCACGGTCTGCCGTCAACTGAGGGCTGATTTTGTCAAGTGAAGTGGCCTATTTAGCCCACACAAAGGCTCATCAGACATGTTGGCAGAGCAGCACTTTAAAGACGGAGAAATTATTATCCCTAGCAAAGAGGGCTTTTCACCGAGCTTGTACTTGATGACACACTTGTAACCACACAATTGTTCTATTCGCAGCTCAGACTGCAAACTTATGTTGGCCTTTTTAATCTCTGCAAAAATACATAGATATCAACATAATTTTTTTTCCTGGGAATAATTGGCAACTTCAACAAAAGCCAGACAATAAGACCTTAACCCTTGTACTGTGTTAGCTTTCTCTATACACGCGCCACACTAGGGTCGGTTTTGACCCGTGCCTTAATACAGCTGTAAATTACGCTAAAAACAATTATCTATCATGCAGTTTTTTCCTTATCTCTTGGTTACCTTGTCAGGTTTCATTATCAATGAAAATATTGGTTTTAATATGTTTTGGTTTGGACCTTTGGGCCTTTCTTTGTCTGAATACCCCTTGATTTCAATAAAAAATGTAAAATGAGCCTCAAAAGAATCATATAGACAAATAAAAGGTTGTATTGTCACCTCACTATTACAAGGGGGTGTTAGAACACATATTGTAGAGGTATATGCATATACATTATTCCATTCTAGTATTATTAACTATAGTAACATCTATGGTGTGACTGGTCAATTTTGACCCATATATATTTACTTAAAGAAAAAGGAAAAACAGTATGTTTTAGCAAGAGAACTTTATGAGCATGAATATTTGTGAACATTTATGAACATTTATCTGTTTATCTTCACAGATGCACCATGATTTCTGTTTTGGCTCTAATTATTGCTTTATAATCTTATTTTTATAACTGGGTCAAAACTGACCCTAACAACACAGATGGCACTATTTCAACAGAGCACTTATAATTTATTGTTTTCTTTTCTTTTTTTGTTTGAATAGAGGTTCCTGATGAAGTCAAAAAGCCTTGATGCGATAAACAAATATTAAGTGGTTCTTTTACGCATTTAAAACAGTACCAATCCTAACACAGGCGGAAAGTTAAAAATCAAAATTAAAGGAATAATATTTTTTCTAAATAGCACTTTTAAAAATATACGTTTACGAAGTGCTTTGACAAGAAGACAAGAACATACAGAAGAGCTTAAGCACAACAGGAACTAACCAACAAAAGCACAACTTGAATAAAAGAAGCCTTACAGACACACACAAATGGCATAATATACCTACGCACAAAGAGGACCAAGAAGAGAGAAAAAGGAACACTTCTGTTGTCCCTCAGACTCATCCAGGCCCAGGCACCAAACATGGTCCAAAAAACACAAAAGTTGCCTTACCCGTAAGGCTAGAAACACCAATGCACAGTGTGTCCCTACACCCCAAAGAAGGCCCAAGCAGACATGTGCCAGATGCAAACAAACAGTCCCCAATGTCTCCTTTCTCAAGAATCAAAGGCCCCCCATATTCCCCCAAACATAAGGAGCGCCCAGGGCCCACCATGCCCACTCCCCACATCCCAATGGGATCATTTTTTTTCTATCAAAATAGACTTCAGTTAATTTGAGGTACTCGTAAGCCATGACAGCAAAAGACAGTATAGACGACGTTTTATGTCAAGGCCTTAGTTTGCAGCTCAGGTTGTGGCTGAAATAGCAAACAAACATGCACTCCTGTTTGCCCCACAGGGTGGATTCGTCTACAATTAAGGAGTAGTCAGGAGCAAGGCTTGTGTGTTTCTATCCTGTGGATGAACAAAAACAAATGCACATTAAACCACTTTAAACAGGCCTAAATTTCAGCGTTTGTGGTACAATGTGATCCTGCTATTTAAAGGATGCAGAGGAACGATGGAAAACATCTGTGACATCAAAATACACACTCCACTACGTTTGTTACTTATAAATAGAATAAACAATCCTCGCAGTTTAATATTAGTGCTTTTGTTAGTAGTTTAAAATTAAGTTTTTTAACAGAACAGAGAGCTGACAAACAGTGCCTGTTTGTTTCCAAGCTCTCGATATTTGAAGGCCCATATTTTAAACACTTTATACATATAATGATACACATTGTAATAATGATGTTAAAAAAATCAGATGACAAGTCTACACCTGTCAGTGTGTCTGGAGACTAAAATAATAAATTAGCTTTTGCTTTTGTGTATAATGTGGGAGAAACCAGCACTTCTTTTTGATAATTCCTGATGTTGTGTGATTGCAGCAATGAAATATAACTCAAATCTATGAATCAGCATATTTTATTCTGTGTGTTTGGTCAACTAAAATTCACAAAATAGCCAATACTCAATTGTAAAAAAAAATGAAATATTTCAAGGTAAACTGGAATAAAAACGAGAAAAATCATTTCACACCACATTCAACTGCACAGCTGTGACATCACATTTATCTAGCCGATGCGACCCTCACTCCCAGCTCACATCCTCATCCCGCTCAAATGAAGGTTCAGCTGGTAGTGGAAACATAAACATGACCAGAATTTACCGCTCCAAACTGTACTGAACTGTACTGAACCAAACCAGACCACTCAGTGGAAATAAGGCAAAATCATAGACTTTTTTAAAGCCAGTTAATTTTAAAGGTCCCATGTCCTGCAGAATCAGTTTTCTTTACTTTTAATGTTGTTAAAAGGGGCTTTGAGCAGAAGAATATCCCCCCTTTTACTAAAATCAGTTCATGGAGAAATGTGCTGTGCTTCTTCAAAGAAGATGCCCCTTAAAATGCATTACAAAGGTTTTTTTTTTTTACTTCCTGGGATTAATTGTCGTAGCTATACAGCCTCTACCTGCATGTGTGTTTTCTGCTCGCCACAGGCAGACACCGTTACGGTTTCAAAAGTCCACTCCACAGCCTGTAACACCTCCTCCCCTCGCCCATCAGACATCATTACGGCAGCCAGTCAGTACAGAGCTCATTGTTCAAGCCTCCCCTCCCTCTCAGATCGGAGCATTTCCAAAGGGGAGGGGAAAAGAGCTGCATCTGATCCTCTATGGAGACAATTTTTTTATATTTTTATTCCACACCACCAGATCTAGGATTTTTCAAAGTAAGGGACCTTCAAGAGGCCGCATTTCTCACAGAGGGGCCAAGTGTTTGTCCAACATGCACACCCAGCCGCACCTTTTTCAAACATTTTAACAAAAACAAAAAACAAAAATCCAAGAAAAACTCATTTTTAATTTCACATTTGAGGATGTTAGCACCTTCAAAGGAAATAAAACAGTATTCAAAAACATGTTTCACAATTTTGTATGCACTTTTTATCTTACATTTTGTGTTCATTCATATGGTAGTCTTCTTCTGTCAGCTTTATTGACGGTGAACCTGCCTATTTGGCACACTACTGCCACCAATGGTTGGGCATGAATTGCATTCATATACCTATATATACCTATACTCTGATTGTAATTCTCTAGCAAAACGACAGATGAGTGACAGGACTGGGGCACTTCTGGGAGCCAATTAGATTTCAGCCCCGCCCCGAGAACCACCACAGCACACCACTGACATGACGTAAACACTCAAAACAAACGGAAATGAGGCCTTTAACACTGATTTTCTGTTTAGTTAAAAACATCAAGATGGACATATTCTAATGAAGTTAACAAGTCTGAAATATGTAAAGCAGCCTCCATGCTTGTGAGTGAAACATCAAAATCATTACAAAGGATCAGCACTCAGCACTCCTAGCAACATTAGCCTCTGTGATAGATACATCCAGAAGTAAATTTAGAGCTGTACCTCTCATAAACATTTCATCAAGAGCTAAAAATAGAGCTTAGCCAAGAATAAGACTACAACAGAACCACCAACACTGAATCACAGACTCGGCTTTGCAGCAGTGGATCATACTGAAGTAAACTGTTTATTTAACATCTTCATAGAGCTGTTTGCTTTTAAGGACTTAAGCTGATTTTGTTAGCCTTTGTACAGGATGGATAGGGTTAATAAAAGAGCAGATGGAGACAGAAGAGAGGGATAGAGGGAAAGTTTTGTTGTAAGATCTTCAAAGTCTTTATTATCAGACTGTATCTGACCAGAGGGCTCAGTTTAATGAAGCTGTTTCTCTTGTTTTCTCTCACCCTCTGTTCCCTTCTCCCCAAATGCCTCCACTCCATCTCTTTCTCCTCTATCTCTCTCTCTCCTTCTCCCTGCTCCCTCTTCTCTCTCTCCCTTTGTGCTTATCTACCCTTTTCATATCTGCTCCCTTTCTGTTTCATCTTTGACGGCTCTCTTCGCTCCCTCTCTCTCTTCTTGGTCTCACCCTGCTTCTCTGTGCTCCTATCTCCCCCAGGTGGATTATCGCACAGAGGACGGTACGGCAAATGCAGGTTCGGATTATGAGTTTGCAGAGGGAACACTGCTTTTCAAGCCAGGAGAGACCCTCAAAGGTAAAATGATGGTGACAGTAACATTTTATGACATATTTTCAAAGTAAGAGCCTTTGAGTCGGGCTTTAAATGGAACAAGTCTTTTTGTGGCTCTTCTTTCACCAGAATCTTCATCTTAAACTTATATAAAAACAGTAGTGAAAATCATTCTGTGTTAAACTGAACACCCTAAATCAACTAAATATTTTTACTTTCCAGAGATCACAGTTGGAGTGATTGATGACGACATATTTGAGGAGGATGAGTATTTCTACGTCCACCTCAGTAACCCGCGGGTTGTTGGTTACCCTGAGATTGGGACTGCCCCGCTGGATGGCAGTGTCACCCCTAAAGCTGTGCTGGGTGAAAACCACACCGCAACAGTGACCATCTACGATGATGATCATGCAGGTAGGAGAAACCCCTGAAATAAGATACTGCTGCTTGAACTATCCACTTAATGGAGGCTTTGTTTTTATTAATTTGACTTGATTCTAACCTGACACACCAGATGGACCGTTCAACATATTTCACTAGTCCATCTGGGAAAGAGCCCATAGAAAGTGTTTGGGGAGGGCAGAACCTTTCAGAAGCATATCTGGCAGGTGATTGGATGATCATTCTGTCAGATAATGTCAAAGGCGGGAGCTACTGTGCTACACGTGAGCCACTCCGTAACCAAACTCTTGTCAAAACACGTCAGAAGTGGAATAAAAATTTACTTACAAGAGAATAGAGAACTTTGTTATTTGTTTTTTTTATTAAATAAAGAAATGTGCATTAGATCTGATAAAACTGCTACTGTAGCTGTTAGCATCTATGCTAATCTCTCTATGAGCAGCCACTTTCTGCCGTCGTCTCACTCGTAGCTTGTTCCTCTTCCTGCTCTAAAGGACTCTGATTGGACCGTGCTTCTTTGGGCCGCTCACAGTAATTGTGGAGCTTGTCAAGATGGATCTGCCTGATTACAGACATTGAATCAGGCTGATCCAGCTGCTGTGCAAGGTTAGATTTATTCACATTAGAGCAGAAAGCTCTCTTTATGTGTGAACATTATAAAGACTCTTGAAGACAGCCTAAAGTTCCTCAGTGAAGCAAGGGTGAGGCACTGGTCTTCTTGTGGTGTTGTCTTCCGTCTGTCTTTGACTTCACCAGTCTCACAGAACTTGGTCCTGTTAGAAAATGGTACTAGGAGCTGACACCAATTGATGCTGCCACTCTGCATACCGGAACACCAGCTTCCAGTTGCAGGGGATTTTGGCACATTTTGGGGTGCTACCCACTGCTTAGGTGTGTTGGTTGTTCCACAGATGCAGGACCCATCTTTACAAGTTGTACCTCTTTGTAAAGGTGACTAATCAGGCTTTCCAACAATATAAAATACAATTCCAATTAGTATCATCAAAGAGGAGAAATAATCGATCAAAATAATGTTTCCAAAGGTTTTTTGAGGATCAAGCTACCTTTTACCTGTCTCTCAAGCCTCTATTCAAGTAAAAACTGCTAATTTTCTTCCCATAATGTATTGCATCTATAGCAATGCTTACATATGAGGGAGGGGCAGACTCTGACATATGGCCTGCCCTGCCTTTGAGTGGGATTCAGCCCATTATACAATATTGCCTTGTGAACATGAAATTGTGACAAAGCAACCTTAACTTGGTGACGCCTGCCTCCGAGCACAAGTTAGCAAAGTTCTGTGTGTTGCTGAGCTTTTTTTTTTTTTTTTATCCTGTGTTCTTTCAATGTTCTGGACCTTTTCATTACAAGAGGGGAACCTTGGGAAAATGGAGCTCCAGTTTTTCAAACTTGTGTATAAACAAATGACCTCTGAAGGAGTTGTAGCTAGAAAACAAACCTTTAAACAAGCTAGCATTGGCTTAAAAAGACGTCCTTTGAATTATTTGTCTTGTAAAACAATGTATGAAAAAAAAAATTGAAACATACTTTTTGTTCATGTTTTGCTATCTGCTGATGGGTTCATTTGTCCTTTGGAAACTGATAACAATGGTTTTTACAGCCTTGAATCATGGCTGTGCATATTTAATAGACAGAATGCTGAATCCCATATAGTCCCCTTGATTGTCTTATTTTTGTTATGAACGCTTAGAGGACAGAAATGTCTTTCCTAACCCTCTGAGTGGGATTAAACACATGACAGTATATGGCTGTGTAATAATTTTAACAACATGATACTGATAGAAATGTTTATCTCACCAGCTTAATTCTGAATCATGACTCTGTTGCTTCACTTTTCAGTCCCAAGATGCAAGAAAACAAGGAGCTTAAAGAGGTCCAGCTCTCTTAATGTTGCTCAGTTACAAGTGTGATACCATCCAAAGAGAATTTAAGGGATGGAGGCTGAGTGGGTGTCTAGCTAATGCTAATTATCTCTCATCGAGAGAGAGTGGGCGGTAATCTATTATACCTTTCACTATGTTTATGATATACCTTAGCGAATGGAGAATGGAGAATGGAGGTGCTTAACAACCATGATTTACATCTTTCTAGTGTTCCTCCATTTCTCAACATTGTATTTTCTTTTGCAAATTTTAATTCTTTTTCTTTCTTTCTCAGGTATCTTTACTTTTGAGGGTGCCAGCCAGAGGGTGAGTGAGAGTGTTGGAGTAATGGAGGTGAAGGTGCTCAGGACATCAGGAGCTCGTGGCCTTGTCGCCGTCCCTTACAGAACCGTGGATGGCACTGCCAAAGGTGGCGAGGACTATGAACTGGCTTCAGGCAAGCTGGAGTTTCAGAATGACGAGACCATGTAAGTACAGACAATGTTGTCCGTTGCCGCGATGTTATGATTAAAGCACAGCTATTACAACACTTCCTCTAAAACTTTCAAACAGAATTTATGGTAAGAAACAAAAGAGTTATGTTCTGTGCTCTTGGTGCCCACCAGACGTAGAGCTGTTACCATCCCTGTAAGACAAGAGGATTTGAGACAGCTTACATGCTGTTTAAAGCCAAAGAATCATGTTGTCTGGCAAGGTATCACAATATTTCCAGATTTTGTGGAAACAAAGCATCTGTAGCCTGGTTTTTGTGAACTGTTTATCATTGTAATACAAACATCTTACTCATGCATCCAACAGCAGCTCGGGATAAAATTTACCGCCAACTGACTGGAGCCTGTCCCAGACGACACTGGGTGAGGGGCTGAGTACGCCTTGCACTAGTCGCCAGCCAATCACATAGGCTGCCCTTCAGAGCTAGTTGTTCATTTTAGCCCAAAAATAAATGCAAGTACACAGAAATGACTCTTTATCTCTCTGTTGTGTTTATGGATGTCTTGTCAAAATATTTCTCATTTGCTTTTTCCCTTTGGGCTGTTTCACTGTGGTCTCCAATCTGCAGATTTCTCTGTGAGGTTGAAAAATTACATTTTGTGTCTCAACATTAATAAAAATGCCCCCCTACCTCTCCTGTTTCCTGACACTTTGATAATCCAAAAACCTCCGAGTTATGATACAGATATTACTGTTGCACCATTAGGTGAGTGACATCTCGCTTGATTGCCAATGACACATTTCAGTTTCCTTTCAGTGTGATCGACTCTCATTCAGAGCTGCTGTTCAGGTTAATTGAGTGTTAACATCCATTTGCTGTATAAATAGCTCTATTAGGTAGATAACAGTGTAATGTTACCACTCTTCAAGGTAGGCTACTCTGCATTAATATGCTTGCACACTCACACATTTGCTTCAGCGTCCTTTGGCACATGCATTTTTAATATGCTGATGTTAGCTGTGTTAAATTGACCAATACATAAAGCCGGTTGGGAATGCAGTTCTCAGTGCCTCTCGGGGCCTATAAAGCAAGGCCTGTGTGTGTGAGGGAGTGTTTGTTCGAGGTTAAAGTATATGTCTATGAGGAGCAGTTTTAAAGCAACAGTCATTTTGGCTGGATATAGTTTTTTAAGAGCTGCTTGATGAAAAGGTCAGAAGCTGTAATCAGGGCTGAAGCATTAAAAAAATACATGTTAATTCTCTTATGCTAAAAATAATGTAGCAAATGTATGTGTGGTTGTGTGAAGGGGAGCCAGCTCTTGGCAAGGCCACTCAGAAGCTGTTCATGTGTGGCTTGCCCTCAGAGAAAGACTGTAAACGGAGTGTGTGTAGACCTGCATGTCGCTCTCGTACTTCTATCCTTGTGAGAACCCATTGCAACAAACCCTTTGACTGAAGACTTTCCAGCCTTCAAAGAGCAGTCTAAGGGTCAAGACTTTGGCTCCAGGCTTTAAGTAATAGAATAAAATGTAAGCTCCACCTAATGTCTGTAGTGATTCAGGAAATGTAACTGTGATCAAGGCTTTAGGGAAAGGAGTTGGACACTTACAAGCAGTGTGCTCAGATGTGTAGGCTTACAAATGTATGTGCTGGTGTGCGAGACTAGAATTTAAATAACAATAAGAGGCTTGTTAGCAGCCAGCAGCTAAGTCTCGATGTCACTACAAGGGCAAAGTACACGCTCATGAAAAGAATGTTTGAATAGGTCTAAGTCCTTCAGCGTTATTAGGACACTACAAATGTGCTGTCACTTTACGGCTTGAATGGTAGACTGATTAATTATTCCACACAACCAAGGCTCACGTATTATGGGCTCAATGTATGTTTTTTTGATGATTAGGCTTAGCAGGCAGATAACTGAGAGCAGTACTGGAGGTCTAAGATAAATTTCTCAATGGGGACAACTAGGGCCATCTCAATATACTGAAATGAATGATAACCATCTTTATTAACAATGAAAATGATCATTTTGAGCTAAAAATAGGCATATGATAATACAGTGTCACTACTTGGCTCTCAATTGGGGGACAGCGAAGATCAACAGAGGGGTTTCTCTGACACAAACAACTGAGCAAAGTATGCACACATGTACACAGAGAGCAACTGGCACTGTGCATGTTTGCTGCATGTTCTCTCATCTTCAAGTCTGATGTCTGCGAATAAAAGCAACATGAAATGTTGATATTGACATTGATATAGTACAACACATGGTCTATGTGCTGTAATGTGGATTACCTTGATCAGGTGCAAGCCATATATATCTATTTAAACCACTAAAAAAACATTTTGGATGGGAGTTTATACTGGTCTCACTTGTTAGTCCAAAATGAGCCCACGGAGCAGCTAAAAGCACTAAAGCTCTGCAAATTCACCTTAACTTAGTTGTATCACATTTTCAAGAGGGTCCTTATGTCTCTATGGTTGTAAAGATATTTATTATGGAGGTATAATCAATAACAACCACAGATAGAGATGCCATTCTAATCTTAACATAAAGTTGAAATGTCTAGTTGAAATGTCATTAAATTTGATTTTAATGGCCACAAAATACAAATTTAGGTTAAATGATGTAATTTCTTCTGATGGTTGAAGTACTTGGTGTTGAGCAGGTTCACAGCAACAGGCCATCCGTGACTGTTTTTCCACATCATACAAATATATGTGTGATGTTTGCAGGAACTACCATGAATTAATTAATCTTGTTGATGTCTTTCTGAAGTTAATATCAGGAACTGTAATGATAATGGAATAAGGCTAAAGGAAGGGCCAAATATTTGTGATTGTGATTATTGAAGCTTTGTAGTCCATAGCAGCAGGCTGTCCACACCAACTATCCCAAACAGCCTACTAGAAAGCCTGTGCCGCAGCACCACCTCCTTTTGCCTTCCTGCCCCCCTCATGACTGAAAGCCGTCAATCAGGAGAATAAAGTCCTGTAGTTGGGTAATTACTAATCAAACTCATTTCAAAAGCAGTCATAATGTCTTCTTTGTTTAAGTTGATCAAGGACTAGCACTGTGCTTGACAACATATGGCATTAACAAGCAGGGACCTGAAACAGACTCGTGTCAAACAGCCATCAACTAAAACTGTGTTCAGAATGAAACAGATGGAAATGCAGGGGACAGATATCGGTAATCATATCAGTTAAAGTTAAGCAACTCTTAGATTAGCATTAACATACAAAATACTGGTTGTAGATGATATTCTCATAGTTTTAGCATTTGGAGTCGAGAAAGCAGGGTGAATATTTGTGCGGTATTGGTCGTTGCCCTTTTTATTGAAATGAGCATACAGTACAAGACACAAGACAAAGGGAACTTTTACAAAAAGGATGCACCCTCCCACGGCTGACATCCCTGTTCTTTCTTCTTTGTGCCATACGTTTTATTTCTCCTCCTCCAGGTGTGTTTTTTTTCCTCCTCTTTCATCATTACAGCTTTGGGCCGCTTCAAAAGTTTACTCCTTCCTCTATCCCAATGAAAAGCTCTTTTGTCACCTCCACTTATTTCCTTCCCTCCTCTCTTCATGGCCCCCTTTTCTCTTTTTTTTTTTTTTTTTTTTTTTGCTGGTGGCCCTTCTTTGACCAACTTTGATCCGTTTACCCACAAACGTTCCCAAACTCTGTGCCTATTTTAGTGTCTGATCTATTTTTAGATTTTCCTTCACACAGGCTGTTTTTCTGATCCCCACCCCCCTCTCCCTCACCCTCACCTTCCTGTCATCTCATGTCTCCTCCCTTGCTTTTAACTTGCTCCTGCACACACTCAACTTCTCTCATTTGCATCTTCCTCATTTCGTCCTTTCACCTTTATTTATTAACACTGTCACCTTTATCTCCCCCCACTGTCTCCATCTGAACCTCTCTGTTTTTTTTACTCCTCTAGTCTAACTTCCTCTCCCTGCTTCTGTATTTCTTCCCTGCACTCATCTTCTCCATCCATCCATCTCTGTCTGACCCTTTACTCAGAGAAGAGGAACTTACTGCCAAGGCAATTTAGCCCAATCACAGCCCAGTCATAACTCACCATCACACCACCAATCATTCTCCCTCATCCCTCCACAGCCCCTTTTTCGACCCGTATAAGAGTTTTGTTTGCCTGTTTTGCTTAATTTATTCATTTCAGCAGCCTCTTTTTGTGTTTTCCCCCTCATTGGGACTGAACTCTCTCAAAAGTTTAGGCAAGGACAAGGATGGACATGGCATTTGGTAGGTGTTGGATGAAAACTGGGTGAGCCCAAAGGCACTGGAGCTGAACTGAGCTGAGGAGAGAAGAGGAAGTGAACAAGACGGGAAGGGGGTGGGGGTCTTCAGCTCTGTTTCATGAGCTCCATAAAAGATAATATGATATCATATTGATCCAACAAAGTAATATCCCTTTCCAGTCATTTGAGGTCAGCGGTCAGGTTTCAGCTGGAAGTGTCCAGATTATTTATAGTTAAGGGACTTTAAATGGACATGCTGTCAAATTTATGTCCATTTGCAGACTGTGTAATGTACTGTTCCTCTTAGGGGGCTGATGAGTGAAGACTTAACCCCTAATGATTTCACTGTGATGTCATTGTGATTGCCTCAGCTTATGCTTGTGAAGCATGTATTAAAAACTTCATCAATATGACTGAACAGCCAATGACTATTATAGACATTTTTTCTTTCAACCTGCTCAATGCCACATTAGAATTTCCCATGAAGCTTACAACCAGCATCTTAAAGGGTAAAATGCCAATCTCTCTAATTGTATGACATGCCCCTAAACAATTTTTCTAAATCATAGTTTATTTTATTGTAAGCAAGGAAGTAGATACAAGTTTGGTAGTTTCCTATAATAAAAAAATAAGGCAGGAATGCTAACCATTGCGTTTGTGTTAGCTAGGAACTTTTCAGTCTTCCTTTTCTGACAGTGCACAGAAGGTACAGCTAGTTTCAGACCATGGGCAGTTTTAGGGTACTATAGGAAGTTAATTCAACCATTTGGTGGTAATGAAATAGAAGAAGGAAGGATTGTTTTGTTTGCCTTCCTAATTGAAGTTAATGTTGTTAAATGCATTGCTAAATGCATTTGCTATAGAGAAATGTAAGCTAGCAGTAAAGTGCTGGTCACATTATAGGCATTATTATCATTTGCTGGGTCGGTTTAAAGTAGTTTGATCATTTGATAAAAAAATAAAAATCCATAATTTACAAGCTAACTTCATGTTGCGAAAAGCTGCTGTTCCTTGAGTGTCCACTAGAGGCTGGCTGTGTCCTACCTGGTGGTTACATGGTTGGGGGGGAGAACGGACAATTTTTACGGCCTAAATTAAGATCTTTACAGCCTGGTTAAAAAAACAGCTTCCAAGCTGTGCCTTAAATCAACTGCAGATTACTGAGAAATTTCCTTTTTTGTATATGTCTAAATTTTATCCGTCTTTAACTATTAAGCCCTGTTGCATTTATTTTCCTCTTTTTGTTCTCCCTCTTGTTTCACTATTGGCGTGACTATCTCAGAGAAAAATCAAAAATCAAACAAACAAACAGCTTCAGCCTAAAACTATAATACAAGAATGGGGGGATTTTTTTTAATATAATAGCAATTTTTATTCTATTAAGGATTTCTGGTTTTGGAAATTATGAGACATGATTGACATGGCTTCAAGTCCACGCAGATATGCTATTGGTCATTCATGCTATCCGGTAAATCTCGCCTCAGTGTGGCCTCTTTGTGTGAGAGTATGGCAGCGTCCATAATGAAGTATCGTCAATGTTCCAGTCTCCTTTGAAAATCAAATGACCGACATCATACTTGATTATACAGCTTCGTCCAATTCTTTTTACAGAATAGAGTGTGGTTGTATCTAAATATTTGATATTTTACAGTCATATCTAAAAACATATTCAATGACTTAATGAACACATTTAGGTTACAGCTAATATAAGGTAAATTAAAGTAAATTAACAATTTTAAGAGCATTAAACAAAAATGAAATAACTCCTGACTAACAAAGTGTAAGCCCACGTGTCATTTAATACATGAATTTACTGTTGTATGGGCCCAATATTATCAAACACTCATTTGCTAATTTAGACTATTACCTAGCAACAGAACATCTTGTATTAGCCCCAGGCACATAGATACTCAAATTAGCTTGAAATAAAGTCAACATCAATAACAACTTTATTTGAAAAAAATAATTCCTTTTGGATTTAATTTGAGTGTCTTTATGTGTTTTGTTTTTTTGTAATTAATACTTTATTGAACTTTTGAGCAGTCACTGTCACATCTCAGTCTGCAAACCACATGGTCTGTTTTACATTTTTACATGGCTGAAATAAATTATTAATAATACCAAGAAAATTTAAAAGTAATTATAATAATAGTAATAATAATGATAATAATAATTATAGTAATAAAAGTAAAAGACATATTAAACATTATATGGATTTATACACACATGTATTAAACACAAATCTTTATATCTTCCCAAAGAATATTAAAATAAAAACAAAAATTATAATAATAAGAAATGAATAATAATACCAATAGATTAAAAAAAGAAATATATGTACCTCCATCAACATGCACCATAATTCATTAATTTATTCAAGGTCAATTCATCATTGCATCCTGTTTACAATGTTTATCTTAAGCCCTTGCCTCAGTGTTGATGTACTTCAAATAATCTCCCCACTTCATGGGGTATTTCTCAGTCCTGTTATTGCAACTAAAAGATATTTTTTCATATGATGCTGCTTTTGCCAGCTCTGTGAACCATTCCTGAAAAGATGGTTCACCTGAGTTCCTCCTGTTTCTCATTATAATTTGTTTTCCAACCATTATCCTTGTCTGAATGAAGTCACGGCTCTATCGTGAGAAGTCAGCTGTGGATCACTGAGGACATACAAAAGTCAAAGTTTATCTGAAATATATTTTTTAGACATTCATGAACCTTCAGCCAGTAATTCAGAATCATGTAACAGTCCCACAGCAAGTGAGGAAAAGTCCCTTTGGAAGTACAACATTTCCAACAGTTATCATTGTCCCTAAGCCTCATCCTGAAAAGTTGGGAGGGGGTCCAATTATAACAATTTAAGGTCTTAAATTGGATTAATTTAATTTTAATGTCTCTAGAAACCTTTGAAATGTTTGTATAAATATTTTCCCACTCCTTCTCTGTGATGTTAATATTTATTTCTGCTGTCCAAGTCAATGTCAAAGCATAACATATGGGAACAAGCTGCTTGAAAATCACTGTGTAATAAATAAGTGCCTCATGTTCCAGACCATACACCTTTATAACTTCAGACAAGAGATTTGACTGCTGTGGAGAAGCCTCTTCTCTGATGACTGTTAATAACAAGTGCCGTAATTGCAAATATTTCCAAAAATTATTTCTTGGCAGGTTATAGTCTTTAATTAACCTTTCAAATGACTACAGATTATTTCCCTCATAGAAATCTGACAATTTAATATATTTTTTTACTAACCAGACCTGCCATAGAAGAGAATTCAATAGTTGAGGTGTATTGTTAATTAGATGGAGCTTCATTGTGGTGCTTTTGCATAAATTCACAGTAAAGGACTGTAGAAGATTTTGAGCTATTTTGGAGATAGATAAAGCCCACCTTGTATCCAGAGTGAACAAGCACTTTAAGCTCCCTATCCTGAGCATGGGGTAAGAGGAAATAACGATGAAATAAGCTGTCCGGTTCATAGGGATGAATGACCCAGTATTTACAAAGCTTGACCCAGAGTAGTGGCTAAATAGCAACAAATTAAGTTTCTCTCTTCACAGCTCCTTGCTGTCTCTTGAAAGTACAACTAACAAATCAAGAGACCTCTCAGCAATTAAACTAAAAGAGGAAATACTGCAGCGACACAAACATCTGAGGAACTTTCAAACTCTTACAGCAGTGACATTTATTCCCTCTGTGAAAGTGTATTCACATTCAGTGTATAACTTCACGTCACGGAGAACAGAGATGAGGCCAGACGTGCAGAGCTGAGGAGTGGAAGGTGGAGGGAGGAGAAGATAAAGGGGGATGTCTTTGTTTCATGATTTAATTATAAACTGAGCACAGAGGTGATGAGACGTGGACTGAAAGAATGATGTGAATGTGGACGTCTTCTCCCTTGAGTGGATTTATTCTGTGTCACTCTGTGGGAAGTCATGAACACAAACACACAGACACACTCTTTTACTCACATATACAGCAAATTAAATGCATTTTCTGTAGGAAGTGATTCATGGTATCCCCTTTGAGCTTGTGAATGCTTCTCTTATTAATGCCTCTTTGTTTGCCAGTGGAGCCGAGTGTTTCTCTCCCTCTACCCTCCTTACTTCTCTCTCCTGTTCTGTTTGTTAATCATGAGGGCATCACTGTATAAAGCCAAAGGCTAAATGAACAGTGTCAAAGTGTTTGTTTCAGAAAGAGAGAGAAAGACTCAGCAGGTTCAGTTTATTCATAGCCCCAGTCTGACCTGCAACTCACTGTTGGTGTGTGTTTGTGTGTCCGTGTGTGTGTGTGTGTTAGAGACAGTGTGTAAGGTCCTGTCCCCTGGCTGCTCATTATAAATTTCTAACAGGTGTCGCCACCAAACTGTGCAGACGCCTGTTCAATTACTGCTATGCCCCAGTGTGAGTGTGTGTGTGTGTGTGTGTGTCTGTGCCCTCATTTACATAGCAAAACATTTTCAGAGCACTGACACTTTCAGTATGTCACCTTGAAAATGAGACTTTACCGTTAGCTTGTTTAAATCACTGTCTTATACTTTCTTAATTCACCCCAAAAACAGATAAAGAGGTGGGCCTCAAGCCTCCAGTCAAACAGTAGCACTGCACAGGCCATGCTCCTGATTATGCATAAACAAGAGGCTGGAGGTGCAGAAAAAAAAAAGTGCAGCCTTTAGCACCTCCACATTGGCTTCATTTTTCAACAAAGAGACTGACACTTTTCTCGGACACACACAGTGATGCTCACATTTGACCTGACACACCAGATGGACTGTTCGATATATCTCATTAGTCGATCTGGGAAAGAGCCCATAGAAAGTGTTTTGGGAGGGCAGAACCTTTCAGAAGTATATCAGGCAGGTGATTGGATAATTGTTCTGTCAATCAACATTTATTACAGGCCAATCTCATCAAAGCATGTCAGAAGTGGAGCGAAAATATTAACACCACAAACAACTTTGAAGTGTTATTTGTTTTTCATCTAACAAAGAAATGCTCTCTAGATCTGATAAAACTGTTACCGCTTTGGGCCGCTCACAGTAATTGTGGAGCTTGGCAAGATGGATCTGCCTGGTGACGGACATGGAATCAGGCAGGTCCAGCCGCTGTGCAAGGTTAACTTACATTAACTTTAACTACACACAGTATGTTTTACGAATGGATGAGTGTGACCTGTGGTTATGAAATATAAGTTGGGTTGTTCAAGGGTGTACTGTGCCTGTAGCTCAATGTCAGTTAGGCTTCAGCCCTCTGTGAGCCTGAATGACTAAGCTGTGAAGATAATGAATGGATGGTTTTTGTGTCGAAGTGTGTTAGATTCACTTTGACACTTGCTGTTTAGTTGTGCTCAGAGGTTTGACTCACTTTGTTTCAGTGTTTCTTTCTTAAGTTAATTTAGGAATATCACCTAACATTTGGGGCGTTGGTGGCTCAGTCTTAATTCTGCTTTGCTAATCAATTTAGCAAAGAACTTGAAAAAAGAAGCACAGACCAGAGCCAGAGCTTTTGTTTCATGTTTTGTTGAGAAATCTACAGAACCTCTCCAAACAGACACAACCAGACTCCTTTTGTGAAGCCAATAATATCATTCAGTCATCATTAAATACAAACAATTGTTAACCTGTTATATCTCATGTTGCTAAAGATCATCCCGGTTGATAAAGGACAAGTACTTAATTTAATAATCAAACCAAAATACATGTTCCCTGCTCATCACTCCAAAATAAATTTGACCCATGCACAATGAGACTATCCATCCATTCATTGTCTATACCGCTTATCCCTTTCAAGGTCACTAGGGGCCTATCCCAGCTGTCATTGGGTGAGGGGTGGGGTACACCCTGACCTGGCCACCAGCCGATCACAGGGCCACATAGAGAGACAGACAACCATTCACACATATAACTAAGGGCATTTTAGAGTCACCGATCAAACTAACGAACATGTCTTTGGTCTGTTGGAGGTAGCTGGAGTACCCGGAGAGAACCCATGCATACACAGGGAGGATGTGCAAACAAAAACTCATTGTTTTTTGCTAAGCATTTGTCACCTGTGAAGCTATTTTTAAGAACCTAATTATGCAAACACATTTCATGCAGCAACCTTGAACCATCACTTAACAGTTTTATTTGTCTTCAAAAGAACAAGGGAGATCCCTGAAAAGACCCCCTGAAGTGCACCAGCAGACTTAGCACCTCACAATGTTGAGCTCCTCTGTAATCCCAGCATGCTGCCATGCTGCTTTATGTGTTAATGAAGCCCAAACACCAGTTCTCAGTGTTTTTGTCACAGCTGTCAGAAGAGCTGTGATCATACTTTAGCTGCTGGTGAAGGAGAAGTCAGCTTGTAAGTCTGGAACAACACATTTTCCCTTTGGCAATGTTTCTCAGAATTAACAGAAGAGACAGAGGAAAATTGAAAGACTGAATGTGTGAGCTTGTGTGTGTTTGTGTGGATGTGGGTGGGTGATCGTCTGTGTTGAGGGGCTAGGAAAGTGTTTCATATTTGCAACCTGTTTTTCCGTCTGTCACCAAAGTAGGGTGACTAACTGAAAGATGTTTCCAAAATTAAACTTAACTTCACTTCAGCAGCACACCTCATATATGTGTGTAATGTCTAAGACTGTGCATGTGTGCTTTTTGTGTGTGCACAGATGCATTCACGTGGCATTTGTTGCTGCAGGTGAATGTGTGTATTAACAATAGCTTAACTCCCCCACTGTTGTGCTTATTGCTCATCCAGCATGTGTCATATCAAACAAACACTCACATTAAGTCCAACACACACTCATCTTTATCGCTCTCCCAACAATCATCACACCCCCTCCCTTCTTCAGCTCTCGATTTCATAAACTGTTTGTTGTCATATTGAGATAAATCTGGCTTCCATAAAAGATTTGATTTTATTCCTCAGCATCAGTTTGTCAAAATTTCAGCATGAGTTGTTTGTAAGATGTGACTGTACCTACATCATATTAAATTTTTTTAACTGCAGTGCATCCTGGGCAATGGCAAAATAGACCAATAGTATTGTAGAAGAACACATATAATGAGGATTGCATGCTGCTTTTCATGAATCTCACTTGCACAAATTGCCATGCAGGGTTTTTGGTACAAATCCAGCATGCATCCCATCCTGATTGTTCAGTATTCATTCGTTTTTCTTCTATTTATGCAGCAGAGCGAGTCTAAAACCTATAATACAGATGAAAATAGCATCTGGTAATCTCCTGATGCTGATGTGTTTGTGCTGCTTTCAAAAACTAACTGGACAAAACTGTTTGCAGTACTTCTAAAACCTTCAGAGAGAACACAATCAATGTGTGTCATGGTAAAAAGGAAAATGTCAGTCATACATAAATCTACTATTGATATAGTTATTCATGTATGTTTGCCTTCTCAACATAAAACAAAGTAAACCTTAGATTATCAAATGAATACATTTTCATTTGTCCCCCAGCCTGTAATTTCTGACATCTCTGAAGAGTTAACCATGTATACCTGCTGCACATACCCATATATGGAACAGCCTGGATGTCACTTTTAAAATGTGCATTAACATAAAAATAATTCAATTACACTATATACAACTATTAAAAGATTTAAATGTAGTTGAGAAGAGTTATATTATTGAGAGGCTTATTGTATGTGTATACTTAGTTGTGAGATGGATGTTTGTGGATACATAAGTGTACATTTGATTATGTATCCGCCCACATCCTGAAACCTCTACATGCAAATTTTCTGACATCAAAACCACACCACTATTACTTTATTGTCTAGTATATTACTAATGCCATTGAGATGATTTTTTTTAAGTGTTACATTCTTATTTGTGGATTTTTTTGACACTAACTCAGTTGTTAACTTGACCCACCAGATGGATTTCTTATACTTTACTAGTCCATCTGATATCTGATAAAACTGCTACTGAAGCTCTCAGCATCTATGCTAATGCTAGTAACTACTTGCTGTCATTCAACTGGAAGTTCCCACCTCTTTCTGCTTTAAAGAATGCTGATTGGGGCAGCGTCCTTTAGCTAAAGTCGTTGTAGATTTGAGCATAGCAAGATGGATCTGCCTGAACACAGACACTGAATCAGGCAGATCCAACTGTAGCAGTTTTGGTGATCTTTAACCACAGAGAAGTAAGCAATCCTTTCACCGATGTTCTCCTTTGTATGGACCTTGTAAAATGTCATTAGTGTGGATACTAAAGTCAAAGTTATTAACCAGCCTAAGAAGTCTTTCCAAGAACCTTAAAACTGTATACTATGTTATATATACAGCATTTGTCCATTTTGTACTAAATTTAAAATCCCATATTTTGCTCCTTTTCTACAGTTTAACATGGATTCTTGATGTCTTCATGTAACGTTAGTACCATACACACAGTTACAACAGCAAAGCTCTTTTCCCGCAAACATCACAGGCTAACGCACAACATGCTAACCGCAGTGGGACAGCTGCAACTTAGTCTACCTTCATTAGCACAAACGGAGGGGTAATGGGGAGGGTGAAGGACTGATTATATTCAGCCAACTCTCTTGACTAATGTAGAAATGTTCATACATTGAAGTTTACCCTTCAGACTTTGAACAAGTAAAGTGAATATTGACGAACATGTGAAGTTACCCCTGCTGTTAGCATTAGCTTGCAGCAATGAACAAAATAAATATTTCACATCATTAAAATACTCACATTTCCATCATCAGGTTTGGCAACGGATTGTTGGTACTGAGCCTGCAGGCCGTTCTGTGTTGAACTGACTGAAGTTGAAGAAGCAGTGGGCCGTGAAGTGACTGGCACACACATGCAGGTTTTTGCCGACTGTAGCTGCTCATTCCCTTCAAAAATAAAATTAATCCACTGGGCCCTTTGGTCCTCTGAGGCTGGTAGCCTATATGTGAAGATATATGTGGCTGTTTACAGCCAACAACCGAGCAGTGATAGCTTCTGAGCTTAGGCATGCTGAACACCGATCTCTTGCTAAGAATATAAACAATATGGCTGCACTTTGCACAGAAATTTCTCCAGCAGGTGGGAGGGGGGGGTACACTCAGGTAGACCGATCAGGTTAGGTATGCAAATAAAAATATACTGTTACGTAACAGTATATCCACAGACTCAACAGCTCGCCGAATGCCATGAGTTTACATTCATGCAGCCTGCTAAATACAGGTTTTGTTGTCTACTATCACATGTTGTGGGCTAGGAGGAAGGCCAAATACCCAAAAATGTGTTCAAAAGCCTTAAAAAAGTGTTTTTTGCATAATAGGTCCCCTTTAAGTAAGACATTATCCTCTGCTGTGTAGCATGAGTGTTTCTTGTGCTGCTTTTCTATCTTTTTTAAAGCCTTTTATGCCTCTTTTCACACATAACATTGAATAAAGTTGCAAAATAGGGATATAGGGAGGGACATTACATACCACAAAAGTACCACTAGTCAGATTTGGTTCTCCAGAGGACGATAGCCTGTGGTTCACAAACAAAGTGCAAGGCCACTCGATGCTGTGTTTTGACAAAGTGTTGGTCTTTTTAAAAATATGTATGTTTAAATGAATAGTTATTATTCCCCTTACGCTAAAGCATCCAGTGAGTCATTTGTTTTTGTATACCTGTTTATCCACCACTTTATCAAGCACTTAAATTATACCATAAAATGCTTTCTCATCACAGTTTTATGCCCTAAACTAAAGCTAGAACAGGAAAAACATTGCTGCACTGAATTAATATTTATGCTCTGTATTGCCTTGTACCGTAGAAACACATTATTGTGCAATTCATCACGGTTTTCACCCCTGTGTGTTCTCTCATGTCTTCTCTACGAGCCCATGCTGCCTTCAGGTTCAAACAGCAGCCTGCTAATGGGCAGATAAGACTTTCAACCTCTCTCCACCTCCTCTTCACCTCCCCCTCCAGTTCCTCTTCTCTTTATGTTCCTCTGAAGAACAACAATCCCTCTGTCTCTGTAGGGATAGCAGGAATTTCTTTTTTAAGTCTTGCTGCTTAAAAAAAACTTTTGATCCATTAAATTGCACGTACAACAAATAAAAGACGACAGAAAGAGACGTAAAAATCTACGCAGAAATGATTAAACTTGAAAAGAAAGCTTTGTTGTGTTTTGATTTCTCGCCTTCTCAGTGTTTGTTCTTCTGCTGTGAGTTACTAAGAACCAAATCATCAGCTTCTTTTTATTTCTCGACATCTGTTTACTCTCTGGAGCATTTTTTCATCTGCTATCAGATCCTAGAACAGCACTGCTGGAGTGTGTACATGTGTAAAAACAAAAGCAATCATTTATTCTTTCATTAAGGGAAACACTGTTAAGGGAAACACTTTGTCCAAATGGATTATCAAGGATCGGATCTTGTTTTGTTGAAGTTGCAGTCTGACTGTCAAAGCGAAAGATGAAAATCACAGAGTGACAAAGAATGACAGAGTTAGATATAGAAAGAAAAATAAATAAAAAAACAGAGATCAGGCAGAGAAAGACAGCAAACATGCTTTTACCATCAACCACCTCCTTCTTGGCTCCTCTTGCGCTCCCTCCTCCATTTCTCTCTACCCTCCCTCCCTCTCTCATCTCCTCTAATGTCAAAGCAGTCAAAGTTAAGTAGCTTAAGTCAACATCTTAACAACTTTATAAGCTTTTCCCTTGTGTGTGTCTGCTTTGTGTTCATGTGTGCGGCCTGCGTTTGCTCTATTTTAGCTGTGTATTGAAATTGATGTGGCAGCTACTGTATGTTTCGTTCCTGTGGACAATTTCCACTGTACTACAGTTACACACTCAACCAGCACAGACTCACACAACCACAGAGCACCCCTGGCTTCCAGTAAATACAGTTTAACCCAATTTTAATCCCTGCCTCAGGCTCCCCTTTCGCTCACTCTCTCCCCTGGTGTTGCTATGAGGGGCCGTTTGGGATGTTATTCAGAAATATGTACATATGCATACACTATCTCTGTGGAGATAAAGCTCATTTACATAATATACTGAGAACCACACACACATATATATGAGAATGTCACAGTGTTTGAACACATAGTATACTGAAGCTCATCATTTATGTATGTAGCAGTGTTTCACTAGCATTTATGTGTGGTTTTAGTTGTAGGTGTAAAAAGCATTTCAGTTCAGTACTATATTTAACTAGAAAGCACTTCGAGATCGCAAACCTCCCACGAGGTAGCTCACATATTGCTGTTACATCTATAAGCAATAATTCCATGATAAAGTTACCATCATAATATGATTCACTGACCCTGAAAACCCACACCTAGCACTCAGAATCATGTTGATATCATTATCAGTTAGACAGTTATTGAGCAAAACGATCATTCACTCATGGCAGTTATCTGGATCACCACCAAAATCAAATCATTTTTAAGTTGGGCCATTACCAACATCTCCTGAAAATTTTGTCCAGTAGTTTTTGCGTAATCTTGCTAACAAACAAACAAACAAACAAATATACGCCAGCAAAAACATATCGTAATTTCTCATATATAACACGCATTTTTCACTCTTAAATAATGTCTAATTTTCGGGTGTGTATTATACACAAGCACAAGCAAAATATATAAATTTTTTCGCCTCGCCAACATCGTGATTACAACACATCTGATACAAAAAGCGAAATATTCTCTTCCTCTACAAAACATGAAAGCCAAACTTTTGTAATTCTTATTAAACTGTTAAACTGTTCTAATCCAATATTTTGGGACTTAATTAGTTTACCTTTGTGTAAAGATCGTGTTATTCTCAAGCGTTATGGTACCACTCACGTGTAAACACATTGGGCGCTGCCATCTTGTAAGCAAGGGGACAGAAATAGCTGGGCTGTGATTGGCCGAAGACATTGGCATGTCGATAGCTGCTCTCCGATTGGCCGGTACACTACGACATGAGCATGCTCGGGCTGAAACCGAATAAGTGCGCATGTGTGAAGCAAAAAGTATTTCCGCATCCTGTTGAGAGAGAAAATCGTGTACGGTATTTGTTGTGAAAATACTGAAATTTCATTGATCTAAACTTGAATAAAAATAATTTCTGAGTTGTCTGAAAGACTATGGTTTGGGCAAAATGTGGGTGCGTGTTATATTTAAATACAGCGTTTTTCCTGGAAAAAAGCATGAAAAAATAGGTGTGTGTTATAATTGAGAAATTACGGTAACCTCCTTGGTGGGGGTAGTTATGTCCAAGATGTATGGAGCTGCTTTGTTAGGACAAAAATGATCTTCCTCTTTGTCTAATTGATATTGAGATCATGAATATTAAATCATTTGCTCATGCACTTTTCAACATGATGGTGAGGGTGTCACCGTGGTGGAGTGAAATGTCCTTCAAGTGGAAGTTCAGCGGTCCAGTCCTTGTGAAAGACACTTAACCCACTTTGCTCCCACAGGTGCATTAGTGTGGTGTATGAATGTGTATAAATGTTGTAAGCTTAAACTGAAGGACACTTTATATAGAAAGTCTTTTCTTTAGGATTAGACTGTGATGTTCCTTAGTGTGAAGGGGTTTGTATGTGTGCAATTTAAATGGTCAGATAGTGAGGAAAGCACTGAACAAGCTCAAGAATATATGAAACAGAATATGAATGAACAAGAAAATGAAATCTACAACAGAGGATTAGGGCCACGTTAAAAGAAAAAAAAAGTAAAGTTACGAGAATGAAGTCATAAAGTTAGATAGAAGTGTGTTTTTTTTTTAAATAATTTGTTAACATTTCCACATTTTTGATAATAACTTGGCTAAGAATGTCAGTAATTTCTTGGTGGGTGTTTGTGCTCTTTGAACACTTCTAGTTTGGCATTGTGATAATTATATTCAATATAAAGAGCTAACCATTTACACCATCCATAATAAATCAACCCTTTCTTTTGCAGCCATATAGACAATTACTTCAATGAGGGTAGCTGACAGCAAGCTAAAATTTTAGTTTACTGCATTATTACTGTAAGAAGCAGTTTATAAATACAGAAAAATATAAATTTTCTTATCTACAGCATAAACATTAGTCTTGTGAGATATATTTATTTGCTGTAAAAGCTCACACTGCCAGAATAAACAAGTCATTTGGATTTACTGTGATACCCTGCAGTAGCTGTGTATGTAAAAAGTCTTTCACTTGTGAGTGGGGTTCTCACTACTGTATGCAAATGAGTTTGGCTTTTGCATGTGAAGTACATTTACATGGTAGTTTAAATAATGTCCTTGATGGGCCCTCATATTTTCTTATAAAGCTGCAGTACATTTAAATGGTAAAAAAGGGGGCTTAAGTTGCTTTCTAAACTTTAAGTGTTGTTTTGTCAGGCTTTTTTTTTATTTCACAGCCGGGACGTCGCCGTGTTGAAATACCAAAATAGCTTTTAGTTCTCTGAAAAGCTAACCCAGCTGCCTCTGTTTGTGTCTGCCAGTCTGCATTTTCACCTTTTATTGTTGTTTCCTGGTTCCCTCCATGCTCTTGTCTCTCTGTTATTCAATTCTAGACTTTAGCATGCCTGTCACTACTCATTCTCTGTGTCTCTCGTTTTGTACTTCTTAGCCCTGCATCCTCCCCTGTGGTTGCTTTTTTAGCCTTGCAGCCTTAGTAATTTTCTCCACCAAGCATACAAACACACATGCATACAAACACACCCTTTGGTTAGACTCCTGCTCCTACACACGCTGGTACACACTGAGCTTTGCCATCCTTGTGATCAAACTCCCGTGGATGGCACACACCCTGTAATCAGGGCTCGGAGACCTACCGTGAGCTGCCCCTGCCCTTCCATGCCCATGATTAGAGCCTCAGCACAGGCAGACACAACCGCTACACTCCTCTTCTCCCATCTGCCCTTGGTCTTGCTGCTCCTCCAGCCCCACCCCTTGCCACGCCGAGGCCACATGAAAGGCCACAGTGCTGGGTGCAGTGACCACCAAGGCTGGGGTTGCGGCCCCTGGGTGTTTCTTTTCAGCGGCTTAGTCTGACAAGTTTGCAAATTTGTCACTTTATTAAATTTTGAGTGTATTTTACGAAGTGGCCTTGAACGTAGCAGGCCTCTTGAAAATTCATGAATTTCAATTTAGTGACCGGACGACCACAGTTAACTAAACATTCACTTTTTATAGCTGGCTTAGAGTTTATTTGAAGGCTGTGTTCTACAATGTTACACTGAATCATCTGTGGCTGCTTTGTTTCTCCTATGTAGACAAACAGAACGAACATGGGAAGTGATTTATCAAAAGTTCCCTTCTTACCCTACATGTGCAATTCTTTTAATTAAATAAGTACTACATGCCTCTCTCATCTCTCCCTGGAATAAAAAAAACATCTATCTGTTTTTCTATCTACCTATCTATCTATCTATCTATCTATCTATCTATCTATCTATCTATCTATCTAAATACTAAACATCAACAGATTTCTTTGTCCCAAAAAGTAATGAAAATAGTTGAGTTTTGCAACATGTCTTATTTTTAAACAATGAATATTAAAAAAAAGGCTTTAATTAAATAAGTACTACATGCCTCTCTCATCTCTCCCGGGATTAATAAAGCATCTAAAAAATAGTCCCTGAAAATGAAAAAAAGAATTAATAGTGATCATTTCCATGATGTTAATTCCGAACAAATGAATCAAGATTAAAAGCTGTAATGGAAAATTACAAAATCTGATGAGGCAAGTCAAGCCGATGCCACATGTGGAAAAGCACCATTGGACTGAAGCTTGCACCGTCACCAGAGCACTGACGTCACACAAAAATAAACCAGAGCAGTGGAGCCGTCCAGCATGAGTCAGGAGCTACATTTACTGACAGAATTTAAGAAATATATGCCTGTAAGTATGAGTGATCATGACGTTGATGGTTTGGTAAAATTATGTTATGTCTTTGGTTAAAGTCACTGCCCTAATTTGGTCAGACTGTTTAGTTTTTTTTTATGTGTTTGTTTGACTGTAAGCTCCCAAACTAAGATGGTCCATCTGTGAGAATTTGTGGATCATGCATCGGCCCTCTCTTACCCCAACAACATTTTGCAGTGTTGCAGGTCAAATCGTTCTTCATTCAGAGCAGAAACCTCGAGCAGAGGAGGACATATTGATGAACAGACATCTGTCAGGACTTGGTTGGTTGAGAAAGTGGGATAAAGAAAGAACAGAAAGAAAACAGTCAGACAGAGAGACAGACCTCTGTGTTCACACCAGAGAAATCTTGACAAGTAAAGATTTTCTGTCTGCCATTCCTCTCCTCTTTAGTCTTGGTCATGATTGCAGACATACTGTGTGCATGGCCTCATATTGCCTTACAGTTCACTCTCTGATTGGTCAGAGGGCATTGTTAAATTCAATTAGAGCACTGACCTCAGTTTGTGCATGATTGGACACTGCTCTGATGGCAGTATCAATGTAATGAAGTGAAGGGGAACGATGATACAGCCTCAGTCTGTCTTCTGCTTTCCTATGGCACAGTTTACCCAACATGTCTCCAGAGTACAAGAGAAAAACTTTTTATTCTCAAGAGAAAATACGAGAAACATTCTGATTGCAAAGAGTGGTTAAAGCAGTGGGCAAAGCAATCATGTGCAATCAGAGGATAAGTGCTCGGATGATACTCTCAAGGCATTCAATCTAAGAAGAGAAGAAAGGTGGCTAACAGTAGGTGGTGAGATTTGAATAAAATAATCAGGCGGCATGCGATGATGATAGCAGTTTTCATTCAATAATATTTGATTAAACTTTGAGTAAGTGAGTCTCTAAAGTTTTTCAAGCTTGGAATATGTGCTTTAAAGCAGGAGGGCCAGCTCTATGAGGAGGGGTGACCACTGGTTCCAACAAAAGACAGAATCAGCTGTGACTTTATTCCAATGAACTTTCCAACTAACACGTACAGGACCTAATGAATCACAGAAGTCAACATTTCACTTGTAGCTTCCACCTCTTTCTGCTTCAAGAAAGCTGATTTGGCCGTGGTGCTTCAGGCTGAGCACAGTTGCTATAGTATAGTCGTCTGTTTACAGATATTACAGTTTTTCTCAGTTGTTTCGGTACATTTTCAGATCAGAATTGAAATTCTCAAAACCACTTGTTCAATCTTCACATCATTATGTCACTTGTTCACATCAACAAAGCAGTTTCTCATTCCTGTGAACAACTTACAAATGCTTTGGTACATCCATGCAAATGATTATGTACAATTCTCTGCTGTTTCCTGCATTATCAATTGCCTTTGTCATGTTGATCAAAATGTTTCATAATGGGTCACTGTTGAATAGTCTCACCCCCCCCCCACGACATTTAGACATTAGTTCATCGCATAAGCCTTTACATGCAAAATGGTTGAACAAGTTGTCATAATATGTCAAACATATTTCTATACATTTCCATTAGCCTTTTTCTGATAAATCTGTCCTGAATTAACAAATTGCTCCCAGGTGAATCTTGACTTTCTCTGATGAAGGGAAATGTGTGAAGTATTAGATCAACCAATGATCAACCAGTTTCCTGAAATAGCTCAAAGGTGCATTTCTACTTTTGTCTCTTCCTTTCTGTATCGCAATGACATGTCAACAAATTACAGTACAAACAATAAAAGTGAATCTTGTCCACTCTCTTGCAATCAATCTCCCACATACACTTAGGTGTAACTTATATTTTACAATAACTGTCATAAAAGCTTCAGTCATAGTTTACATCAGAACATCTCTCCAGAGTACACTGTTATATTGACAACATGACATTTGACTGTCTTATCTGTACACAATGACACAAGGACCTGTCATGCTGCTGGCACTGACATAGTCATTGACACAGATGTTTACTCTTGAGAGATGAACTAAGAATTTTAAGAGACTGGCTTTTGCAGGTAATCCATGTTGTTTTGCTATTTGTACAGACTGTTTTGAGTAATGCACTTACTGTTCTGCAAATGTCGAGGATGATTCAAGAAATGTACCAAAGCGACTGAGAAAAACTGTAAATCAGGTGGATCTAGCTGCACTGCAAGGCTGGATGTTTCTGGCTTGAAATCACAGCTACAAAACTTGAATGTTGTCAAGTTAGCATTGATTTGTGTAAAATTAAACCACAATCCAAACTGCTTCTGTCTCCATTCTGCCTTGGTTACCTCCTGGATTATGTCTTTGTTGTCAGTGCTGACTGCCTCTTGGAAGGGTGTGACATTATAGTTTAGCAAGGTACATGGACTGAAAGGCACTAATTTAGGAATTGTAAGGGTAAAAGCAACTGATAGGGATTTTTCAAACCAATTTGAACTGGTTTCCCATCCTCATCCCTTAGTTTGAAGTAATGTTTTGTATGGTTACCCCCACAGACCAGCTTCAAAAGCAGCTTCAGCAACCAAGTGGGTGATAAAATTAACAAGAGCTACATCCTCCACATGCTATACTGGAGGAGCACAAACAGCACCATATTTTAAGTTTTATAGCCAGCTTGGTCTCACAGTACTGAGGAGTAAAATCTCATCTGACTCACAAGCCCACAAGTGACCACCTGCGACCTGCTTTGGGTATACGCCCCTAGATTGGGAAACTGGACTCTGACATGATGAATGCCCGCTGCTGTGGGAGAGTGATGAACCAGCTCCTGACTGCTCTAGCTCAGGGTTATCTGGTATGATACACACACACACACACGCACACAGACAGGATGGACACACACTTACACACACACTAAGTGATGTCAGAGTGATTAAATCACTAATAGCTTGCGGAGAAGATGTGACTCACACAAGCCCTGCATCGCAACTCACATCTCTCACCCTCTCTTTTATACTCTTTCCAATACAGCCCTTCTTCTTCTCTCCATGTGAGACCGTTAAATGTATTGTTTCTCTCGTCAATTTGCCCCCTCATTCTCCTTTATTTACTCCCAAATCACCCCTTTTTTCTCACTTCCACAACTTTCCTCCTTTCTTATCCCTCTTCCCCCCTTCTCCTTATAGCCATCAGTCTTTTGCCCATCCTTCCACTCCTTTATTAATCTCTCCTTCTGCCCTCCACCGCAGCGCCATCCATCTTCCTGCCCTGTCGTCGCTTCACTTTTATTCTTCCCATTGCAGATATCTTCTCTGTCTCCCTCTTCATTTTAAGGGATGATATATCATTCCCTCACTGTCTTATCATTCACCCCTCTGTTCCTTCTCACCTCTTTTGCTCTCTCTTTTGCGGCAACGCTTCTTCGTACTGCTTCATCGCTTGCCCTCTATCTTTATCACCTTTCACTTTATCATCATTCTTCTTTCCTCCAAACTCTCTCTTGTTCATCTTTTTCCCCTGCATTAATATTCATGGCAGGCGGAGTTTAAACAAAGTGTGTTTGTAGGAGAAAAATAGAGTTGGTAAAAGTTTTTCTGGCTCTTATTAAAAGGTCAGAAGAGGGCAGACACACTCTTTTTACAAGCTGTTGTCGGGGCTCTCCATTCCTTATGATTTCTGATCTTTCTGGTTTGTCATAAATAGAGCACCAATAAAGATTAATGTCAAGAAAACTAGTATTAACTGTTAGTCAAAACAATTTGAGGCTAGAGTTGGACATGAGGGCTAAGCAGAGGAGAGTGAAAGAGAAAATAAAGAGGGAATTTACTCCAAAAAAGTAAAAGATACTCTATGGTCGTTTTCACACCTAACACCAAATGAACTTTGATTTGCTCTTTTTGAAAGCTTGGTTATATTTGGGTTAGTGTGAAAGCTCGTAAACACTCTGGCAATATCAATCAGGGAGTGGCATTGCTAGCACTGCCAGCAATCAGATCTCTTAACAGGTTAAAATCTAAAAGTTGATGTCAAAAAATAGTTTAAATTCGTTCTGATAAATATGCCATTTTCATCTGAGTAGCCCAAATACAACTTAACTTTTATTTTATCACCCAAAACCCTGTTGAGCAGCTTCCACCTAAACAATGTTAATTCTCAAAGCTGGTTGTGCTGCAGGTAGTGCACACGCCTCACAGCAAGAAGGCTGCTGGTTCAATACGCCTGTCGGTCTGGGCCTTTCTATGTAGTTGCATGTTCTCCCCGTGCATGTGTGGGTCCTCTCCAGGCACTCTGGCTTCCTCCCAGAGACCAAAAACATGCTCGTGAGGTTGATTGTTGACTCCAAATTGCCCTTAACTATGAATATGAGCGTGAATGGTTGCCTGTCTCTCCAAATTGGACCTGCGATTGGTGGGCAGCTGGTTCAGGGTGTGCCCAGCCTCTCACCCAATGTCATCTGGGATAGGCTCCAGCCCCCCCGCAACCCCAAAAGTGATAAGCGGTAGAGATAATGGGTGGATGGATGTTTGTGTCATGCTGTTGACACCCCATCCAGCAGGTCATAATCCCTGCTGAGAGAAGCAATATAACCAACCATGTCAGGGAATTACTCAAACAGGCTGCGGGAGTATTATCCTGAAAAATCAGGGTTATTAGTGTGAAAAGGACTACTGAAACAAAATATGCCGAGTTAAGGCAAAATGTAATCTCTTTCGGAGAGGGGGAACAGCCCTGGTAATTACCCACAGCGCTGTGTGACTGTAGTGAGTGGCTGTAATTCTTGTACATGAAATTAAAAGGCACTACAGCACCAGTTCACTCCAGCCTTTAGCAAAAAAGAAGTCAGTAAGTCAGTCTTTGTACTGCTGGATAACAAAGCTGAGACTAGAAGATGGAAGAGAAGAGTGATCGATGAAGCAACGAAGTGAAAAATAGAGAGGGACCCCAAAAAAAAGCAAACAAAAAAAAACACCCAGACACACCAGACGCAATTTTTTGTGCAAATAATTAACATGGGACAATTTTTTTGAACTACAGGCGGTCAATGTAAGCTTACACATCACCAACATCATGCAATGACAATGACAATCAAAAAGGCTGATATTTTAAAGTTTCACGTCTGGTGAGCCCACATCTGACCACGCTAGCATTGGTTGGCATGTACAGTAGATTTCAGACAGTCGAAACTTGAGGCATGCTCGCCTGCTTGATTGTGTCTTTTTATCATAACAGCTTGTTATCTGAAAGAAGTTATAGAAATTATAAGCATAACAAATTTAAGGATGATGTATGGAAGAAGATTGTGTTGCCATGGTGTGTGTACTTAAGCCGTCGTCAACTGTTGATCCTAAGGTGACTTTGGTACAGTTTCAGCTCCTGATTTAAATTGTAAAACAGACAGAGTTCTCCTTTTGACTTGACTTGACTTGACTTCTGTACAGAATCATGTCCAACATGTTGCCACATTTAGCACTGAAGTGTTGATGTTAACCTGCGTGAGGCACAAAGGTTGGTGGTGCTAGCTCTGCTAATATTCGCCACTCTTTGCAAAGCTGATTAAACTGGCCACCAGAGACAAATTTGAAATATTTGTGTTGATTTTGAGTGTTCTTCATATTTCAGGTAAGGGACATCCTTAGTCTATACATCTTTGTATTTCTTATGGCACAAAGTGTAACTTAGATGCCTTTATTTTGTAAATTGTCTTGACAGAGACAGCATTTGTAATGATTTGGTGTTATACAAATAAGAAGTGATGGGTTGACTTATGATATGATAGTTTTTAGTATTAACCCTGCACAGTAGTGCAAAAATATTACCTTATAATACCAAATAATAGATTATTAATGAAATTCTCAATAGCACAACCCACAATTTTCCTCTACACCCTCCAACTGATTTCCCCTTACAATTTGACTCTACCCTGTTGCTTTAAATCTTGGTGTAAGTGAAAATATCAAAGCTGCTTAAAGCTTATTTACCCCATTCATCAGTCTATCCAGGGAAATAGCCTGGTTAAAGGAAGCTGCTATAAAAATGAATAAACCATGGTCCCTTGCACCTGAGAAATGGTTTGATTACTTCCATTAACTAACATATTTCTGCTCAATTACTGGACCATTTAATTCACAGCCCTTGTTGATTATCCACTTTCCCAACTCTAATTTCCCCTGATGGCCTGCAATAAAAACCTATCTTGACCTTTAAGTTATAAACACCCTCATGCAGGTGTTTTGAGTGATAGATTAAAGATAGACAGACAGAGGGAAAGGGGACAAAGTGGGAGAGTGAAGGTGTCAGAGAAAGATGAATAGGCTCAGAGACAGGCAGTAAATGAGGAGAGTGGGGGAGAAAGATGAATGGAGCAAGGAGGGGGTTGAGACAGAGACAGGCAGAGACGGAGTTGGTTTAGGGGGGAAAAAGATGGATGAATCACTGGCAGGTAAGACAAGAGGGAGGGGAAAGGGCAGGTGGAGGTGGGAAGAGCGGGAATGAGAGCAAATGATGGCCAGAGGGAGGAGAATAAACAAGAAGGACCGTGGGAGGGGAGAGAGAGGATGAATGGATGTACCACAATGGCTTTGTGAGGAAAAGTGTTTGCACCCTCGGAGGAATGGGGGATGAAAAGAGGGGAAAAATAAGAAAAGGATTTTGAGAGGAATAAATGGAAGAAGTGGTCATTTTTCTTGGGCCCTGGGCAGGCAGAGAATAAGAGTTTGTGTGCAAGAGTGAGAGCCTTTGGCAAGCAGCCCCATGTGAGTTTGGCAGGGGTTTGCATGGTGTTACCCACATCCTACTACCTGAAGGTCTGGACTTCAGGGCAACGAATGCAAGTCAATCAAGTAAAGGTGTTGAGAAACACATAACAGATTGTACATGTCTGCAAGAACAATTACTGACTTTATAAAACTTGTAACTTTGTCCATTGTCCTATTACATCCATCCAAAAACGGTACAGTAGGATATGATATGAAACTAAACAGTATGACACAACATAACACTGTACTTAATCTTGGGCCCCATTTCCTGTAAAAGTGTTTTGGTGTGCTTTAGGCCGTAGGTGTTATTTTTATGCCTAGCACTCACATTGTTGTAGTGCCTATCTTATGTCTTGAGGATAAGGGGACTGATGACGGTGTCACAACAGCAGAGTTTGGCTATTGGCCTGTTAAGGTCTCTTCTGAAGTCACCTCGCTAGCAGGAAGTGCTTCAGACAGAAGTGATGAAGAGGGTGAAGTGTTTGGCTCTGCTTCTTGGCTCCGTTTCTTATCCACAACCTCACCCCTCTGGACTAAAACCGTGATGTTCAGCTGGCAGGGCAAATAGAGATTGTGGTGACAGCATCCAAGCAGCAGAGCTAGTTCACTGGTCTGGTAAATGCTCAACATCAACTCCCTGACCCTCCAGGAATGAAGCTGTGACAGCAGCCACAGCTGGTAGGGTCACAGGAGGAGTGGAGTGCTCAGTTGTCTGGCTGATATGTTCAAACTTCTGGAGAACGGTGAAGACTGAGGCCCAAACATGACACTGATATCTTCTGCTGGGATGCTGGGGATGGTCTTCAACAGCTCAGCCTCACAAGTGTTGGTCTTCTTTCTCGGAGCATCAGCTTGGTACATGCTCCTCTCCTTCCCCTCAATTGAAGGGACCATGTGGTCACATACAGAGAGAAAAGGCGATGTGGTGGAGGCTGGAGGACAGCGAGGTGGGAACTCCATCCAAAATGGCCTTGGTTACACAGCAGCCTTTTCAGAGCGCTTATGGGAGAGCATGGCACTGAATGTTGTCTTTTAGGCACCCATTGGGCCAGCAGAACTATTGATACCAACTGGAGACAGGAGCCTCCTTCAACTGCTCCACCAGGATCTCAGTGCAGTCATGATCCTCAGTGGCTACGTTTACATGAGAGCTTCAATTCCCCTTTAACTCAGAATAACACTTAAATCCTCTTTAAAAAGATAAAAAATGACCTTGTAAACACCCAATTCTGAATGAAAATGACCATTCAGAATTAAACTTAGTTCTGAAGTAGGTGGCTGGTTTATTCTGATTTTAAATCTGAATTGAATAATTCCTCGATCATGTTTATGCTCATTCAGCTTTAAATTAATTTCAGTCGTTCTGCGCATGCTCGTTCCCTTGTCCTGTCACGATGACGCACATATTCCACGCTGGCGGGAACAGGATGGCAGCCCGAAGCAAGCGTTCGACTCAAGCTGAGACAGTTTATTTAATTAGAGCCTTAGAAGATTCTGAAATAATGAAAACAGTGGATGGACATGAGCATAAAACTGCTGACCTTTTTAAAGTTGTAACGTCCAAGTTGGACGAGGTTTCCCTGACAGAGACGCTGGAGATGCTGAATGGGAGTTTGTTTTCTTCTGGTAGACGTGAATATGTCACGTCAGCCCCCTGTCCAATCAGAACCATTCCTAAAACCCAGACCTTAAGCAGATTGAGTGAAGGCGAATAAACGTGTTTTCCATGTAAACCTCAATTTGGAATTACTATTTCCATGGAGAATACTTTAATTCCGAATTATTTTTCGTGGCCATAGATGATCTTTGGGTATCTGTAGGAGGGAGGGACTCCCCTCTGAAGAGTCCAGCAATCTCTTTGACTGAAAATCCTCACCTCTCTTCATCTTGATGCTTTTGACCTCCTACAGTACGCCAGCTTGAGAATAGACCTCACCTCCTCTTTGTTGTCCTTCTCAAACTCTCAGAGCTGTACCTGAGGAGAACTCTGCTCTCCTCCACCAGCAGGTCAATTATGTCTTCAACAGTCAGCTCAGGACGCAGTTGCTGCTTCTGCTTCTGCTGTAAAAGTTCACTGACCATGGCAACTTGTACTTTTAAAGACTGAGCCTGGCAACAGATCTGCTAAGCAGGCTCATAAATTGGAGTATCGAACAAAAACCTGAGCTTTGTAGATTCCTCCACTACCTTAAATAAACTCCATGAGGATTTAGTTTCTGTACAGGACAACACAGAAAAAGATCAGACTAAAATACAGCACAATTACATATAATTACCATTATATATTATTTCTATATAATTTCCAAGCAATTCAAATGCAACAAATGCTCACCTTTGCCTCAAGTTCTCTTCAACTATGATGCATTTCTATGGTGGGGGATTTCAAAGTTTTAATAACAGCACATTCTTGGCACCACATGTCATCATTAAATTTAAAGGCTCTTAACACTATCATTACGAACAGTCTTTTAATCTTGATTATTCAGTTTTCATAAATGTGGGAGGCTGTAATTGTAATTGGGTGGCACGGTGGAGCAGCAGGTTAGTGCTCATACCTCTCAGAAAGATGGTTGCTGGTTCGATCCCCGTGTCCGTCAGAGCCTTTCTGTGTGGAGCTTTCATGCTCTCCCAGCACATATGTGGTTTCTCTCTGGGCACTCTGGCTTCCTTCCACTGACGACAAATATGAGCATTAGGTTGATTGGTTACATGAATGGTTGTCTGTCTCTCTATGTGGCCCTGCGATCGGCTGGCGACCAGTTCAGGGTGTACCCCGCCTCTCGCCCAGTGTCAGCTGGGATAGGCTCCAGCCCCCAAAAGGATAAGTGGTATAGATCATGGATGGATGGATGTAATTGTAATTGAGATTAAAACTGGATTAATTGCCCTGCTCTACTTAAATCTCTATTTTTTGTTGGTATGTTAGATCTACTCCAAAACTTTGATAAAATCTGTGGGTAAGAAATACTACTGTAGCAGTAATGATGCCCTGTCCCTTTTTTCTGCACAAGCAGCTATTAAGATCAACATCATGATGACATCTCATTTATCTTCTCCTAATCATCGTTTTACCTTGTCAACTTTAATCACTTTTTTATGTGATGTCATGTCACCGTGTTTGATTAAGTAAACAGCTTTCCAACCCACCATTTTCAACACAAATTTAACGTCTAAATTTGATTTTAATGAGTGGGATTTATTACAGAGTTTAGGGAGTCAGCTGCTTCATGTGCAGGAGGATGACTGACCTGCAACAGCAGACAAAGTGACAGAGCCAACAAACAAACGTTCTGCATTTCACTTTAATTTGATTTACAAGACTGATGTTCTTAATGCTGGAGGTTCAATTAGAAAATGAAGTTACATACACAGTGCTTTTAGTAGCTGAAGACAGCAATATTTTAAGAAAATGTGATTGGTTTTGATGATTGGTAATTACCAGACCAAATATAGATCTACTGATTACATATTTTACTGAAAATTGGTCTGTAATGAGTGTTCACTCAGGGGGTTTGTCTGTGTACTTCACTGAAACATCTAATTGGTTCAATAAATTGATGTGACAACCTGAATGAGAATGAGCCTCCTGCCACTGACACAGTCAGGCCAGCTCACAGCTACTGATTGAAAGTGGACGGGTAAATGGAAAACCAGCTGTATCAGGCCTTACGTGGATCCAACTACAGAGCGGCATGAGAAGCACATTTTTGTCTGCTGTTATGTAATTCTTCAGACTGCCCGGTTCTCCATGGCAGGCACCAGTTTGACTAGAGCATAAATATATGATGAGAAGCTTTAAAACATACATGAGAACAGACGAGATGAGAGAGAAAGAGACAGGGGAGGGTGATAAGAGAACAAGGGAGGACAACAGAGAAGAGAGGGGATGAGCAACTGTCAGCCATGAATGTCTTTCTTTAAAAATTATTGTTTACCAAAGTTCATCCAGGAAGTATGGAAATAAAGTGAGGTGATCTATGTTTGTCCAGCTATTAATCTGTTAGTTTTTTTATCCTTCATCCCTACATTCATTTTATTTTTATCTTTGTTTTGTTTATCCACCAGTCCTCTTTTACAATCGTCCTTTCTTTTCTCATCTGTCCTCATTTTCATCCATCCATCTCTTCGTGCGTCTCTTCGCTGTAGAAAACTGGCGCTGATGTATAATTAAAAGCTGCTAAAAGCGTTTGCGGTGGGTGGAGACAAGAAATGGCAGCAGTGGTGTTTAAAAAACATTATCTGAAACACAACAACTTCAGGAGAGCAGAGTGGTTATTATGTATCTTGGTCATCGCCATGGCAACTAACTATTATGGCTTCAAGCTCTGACAGTGTCAGACTAAAGAGTGTTTGATTGATGGTTTGAGACATATGGTTTGTTCAAGTATTCACAAAGATAAAATTCCCCACTGGGTCTTATGTTCAAACTGCATTAGAATTTAAATAAATAACGCCATTACCTCTTTCAGTAAAATATGAGGAAACACAAGAAAAAGGTAAATATCTGCTTTTAATAGATGTTTAAGGGCCCATAATATGAGTGTTATATTACATTTAGTGTGTTTCATTTATCTCCTCTCTGTGATAGAGCACGTTTAATGACAAGACAAAAAGTCTGCAGTCTCTGGCCCACTTCCCTTTCCCTCTGTTCACAGTGCCAGTAGCTGCCTAAAATGGCATATACCCCTGCCCCCAGAATGGACCTATCAGTGTTAAGCCCTTAAGGTCGCAGCTCATCAAACAAAGCTTGTGACCAATTTGATGAGCTGGCTTCTGATAACTAACACTTACTATATTCATAATTATTTTTTAATAAAATGCTTTGAATTTTTGTCTTTTTAGAGACAGATTTCTTCAACTGCTGAAAAATGGTTTTACAATAAACCATAATATCTGACCATCCCTTTTAAAACTTATATTAACAACTTGTCCAAACTGAGAAATACACATCATAGGGCCAACTTGTTGATTTATAGCAAAAAACACAAACACCACCAATATGCAAAAGGAAGATAAGCACTAGCCACATCTAGCTTCAATTCCTCCTGCAGTTGTCTTCCATGTTTACTCACTTTTTAAGTTGCTTTTGACCATGGCAGATTGGAAGATACAAGGCATAAAGGCTATGGTTGTTGGTGAGTGAGTCGGTGTGTGTGTGGTGTGCTGTGACTCTCTTCATGTGGCACATCACACTGTTAAATCTTCATGTGTGGGGTCTATCATAGTTTCAAAATCAGTTGACTGGCCCTTTATTCATGTAACAAACAAAACCTTTGTTTAGTCACCTCCCAGTTTTCTTGAGTGGTTTTGCCCTTCTCATTCATTTTCTGTGGAATGTTGCCCAAATTATAACACTATTTGTAAAAAAAAGTCCATCTGTTGTGTCAGGTTAGTTATATTCTAATAGTCTGGGACTTGATTTTACTTGCCTAGACCTGATTATAAAGTATTTTGAACCAGTCTGAAATCTCTGTGCTGCGTAGAATATTATCACAAGTACAGTTGATGTGTAAAATAATGTAAAGAGCATTAATTTTTAGCTTCCTTTCCCAGCTGCTTAGTTCTTTTGCCTGGAGGTCAGACTGGATGAATCATTGCATTGTGAAAAATGCAAATTCTTTGTAAAGGCGAGCAGTATTAGGTTGTGTCTTTATCATATCACTCCTAATGCTTTCTTGGAATGATGCAAAATGGCTGACGACATACGCTGTTACATAAAGTCTTACATAAAGCCAAAGTGTTTGGTTGAAGCCCTGACCCATAACGAACGAGCCACATCAGAGAAACTCTCGACTGACTCACAGATTCATGCGCTCTTATGAGGTCGGGCGATTCCCTTTGGAGGAAAACAGTTCTGTGATTCCTTTTTCCCAAAACCCTCTCCTTCTGTCAGGAGTCTTTGCTCATTTTTTCATATGAACCAAACTACACACAGAGGGCAAACTGCCATGTGTAACATGCTGGGGAGAGTCTGGGTTGAGACTTGACGTTCTGTCTGTCTCAATGATTGAAGCCATGAGCTTTAATATCTTTAGCCAAACCCTCTATCCAGGCCCCTGTACTGTCATGGTGAAAATACATCTGTGTAATTAGTAAGCAAAAGAGAAAAGGTGTAAATGAATTGAGTTTATCTTTGATATGCTGTTGATTCACACTTACATACATAAACAGAGATAGGCAGAGACTGTTCACTAAACACCAATTCACTCTCATTTCTTCATATTTTGGTCTTTTTGCATATTTCCTTTAAATTTGAATGCCCTACATTCCCTTGGTTTTGCCTCTTGCTGTTTCATTTTTTCTCTCCTGGTCCCTCTTCACAACTGTTAAGTGCAGTCTTGTCCTCGTGGGACCCACTCAAAGCAGCACATCATATTCAGGCGGAGAGATACAGAGATGGTGATGTGCATTTGATGCAGATTCCACCACGTAAAGCAGCAGAAACACATCAGTGCTCCTTTATATCAAGCCTGAAAAGAATGACTGAAGAACATACTGGAGTCGGATTTCAATTTTTTGTAACAGCCCAATGTGGTGTAATTTCTGACACAAAATGAGACGTTTCCCAACTCCATTGCATTCAGTTTGTTTTTTATTTCATTTCTTTAATCCTGTAAGCATCTGTTGGATGCACAGCTGTGCCCCACTTCAGGGGCTTCATCCTTAGGAGGCCTATTTTAAGACCATCATGTCAAAGACCATCCCATTTCAGTGCTCTTCCAGTGCAGCAAACAAAAAAATGTCCTTCATTCCTTGCTCATGAAGGATACATCCAGTGCTTTCTTTTGGCTCAAAATATTTCAGATTTACTGTGTACCCCTGATTTGAGACTTAGCTGAAGAGTCCAGGTCTTTAGCCTGGTCCCAATTCTGCAGTAGAGCACTGGCCTAATGACAGAGGCAAATAATGTAACTTATGATGTCTGTAACCTCTGGATCATCTTTGGTCATGCATTTGGATGGACCCATTAAATGAAACAGCATACTCTGTGATTTTTGACTCAAATTTAAAGTAGAACTGTCTTTAAAGTTGGGATTGATTATTGCCAGGGATAGTTAATGTTGTACCAGCTTAACCTGCCTTCAAATAAACAATCTTAATTACTTGACAAGCATGTGCCTCTCTGTGTGTTAGAGATAAAACAGACCAAGCTTTTACTTTGAAATACTACCTGGAGGTTATACAGTGCTTGCATTCAGGCCCAGGATGTATTGACAGGCAGAGCCGGCTCCAGTGATGCTCCCTCAGCACAATGCATGAAACTCCCTAATGCTAGATTTGTCTCTAGAGTGAACTACAGTCATGTTTCCTTCATAGTCTGAAGTTAACTGTTTAATTAACAGTTTACCAAAATGTGTGAGTTTGTTTATATAGTGGATAAAGGAGACAGCAGATCTCTGTCCAACATGAGAAGGTCTGTATATGAGGTCGAGGATGGAGTTATAGGAAGTTATGGTAATGGGAGAGAATAATGGCGCTCCATCACAGGTCTGCAGCACAAAATATGAGTGAGATACAGAAACAGAACAGCTACAAAAGCAGGTTTTTACTTACTTGTCCAGCAGCCTTTGAGGCATTACAGTGTGTTCATATGGGAATGATAAACAAAAGGTCACCATTAGATCAACCATAATATATAACAAAATGAAATAATTTTCTGTCTTAGGGACTTGGGGAATAATTCGAGGTATTGTTAGCTTTCAGCTAAAAAATGGTGTATATTAACATGGAGTAAGTTAACTTAGTAAATAAATAAATAAAAACTAAAAAATAAATGTTGAATATTACATACTTTTTGTTTAATTTATTGACAATCTCATGGACGTTTGGATTGACTATGGCCAGTGGTTCCCAACCATTTTACCGAAAAAAAAAAACCCTGGTTGTACCTTAGAGGAGTCCAAATATATATATAAAAATAAGTCAACTTTCTAATTCAAAATAGGCATTGAAGAGGAAGAACAAACCTGGCTCATGATGGAATAAATAGAAGAAAGTAAATAGAGAGTTTAAATAAATAAATTGTGTCTTCTGGACCTCATGCTGTGACATGAAGTGCTTGCTAATGGTGGATGATGGTGCGCTGTATGTAGATGTCACTATGATGAGTTTGAAGTCAGTAGATAAATTCCCACTTTAGCCATGTTACCATATTAACAGATTAATTGATTGGTGTTTGAGAAAAGATGCAATAATTGAACATGAAATAATCATGAGACTGAAAAAAGAAGATTGAGCTGGATTAGCTTCAGGAGTTGAGTCAGTTTAAAGGAAAATGTTCTTTGTCGCTACTCCACTTGTAAAAAGCAAGTCTTTTTCACCCTCCCTCAACTCCAGACTGTGTAAACTCATAGAAAGAGACAGTAGCAGAAGGCCAAACTCTATTTTATTACTCAGTCCTTCATTTCCCAATGTCTTCCCTCCTCTGACTATTTTTTATCACCCTTGTCAATCCAGTCCTTCCCCCATGATGATGCCCCTCTTCTCTGAGCAGATACCAGTTCAGTAGCTTCTGGATTACAGCACATCATGCAGATTTATTCGTATCCATGACGCAGTTTGTGACAGAGGTTAATCCAACACAATTTACTGCAGACTGAAGGATTTAACATATGAGACTGATCTGAAGACAGCAGAGCATGTGCATTACAGGAGGGGCCTTTGACTGATGTGTACACTGCATATATATGTGTGCTTGTATACGTGCAAGTGTCCATGGGGGCTGTGGTGCAACTTTATGTCTTCTTGTACTCCTGGTTTCCATGCCAACTATACATCCTCCATACCACCCATAAGTGATTCAGATTCTAACACCCTTCCTCCCTTCCATCTCATTTCATCCCGCGCTCGTCTTCATCTTCTCTGGATGTCATCACAGACTGGTTATGTTGTTAGCCCACAGGCTGGAATGAGAAACTGGAACCTCTTTTAAGTGTTTTTCTTGCATTTGATAGCTGACGGTCTCAACAGAATTGGATTCAAGCAGGATGTATGGTTCTCCATCAAGGTGTTGCAGCTTTGCTACAATTTTAAGGACACTGTGAGGTTTTACCCAATTGTTTGTTAGCAAGATTACACAAAAACAACTGGACAGATTTTGCTGAAATTTTCAGGAGATGTTGGTAATGGCCCAACTTAAAAATGATTAGATTTTGGTGGAGATCCAGATAACCACCATTAGGGAATGATCGTTTTTGCTGAATAACTGTCTAACTAATAATGATATCAACATGATTCTGAGTGCTAGGTGTGGGTTTTCAGGGTCAAGTAATCATATTATGATGGTAACTTTATCATTGAACTGTTGTTTATAGATGTAACAGCAATGTGTGAGCTACCTTGGCAGAGGTTTGCACTCTCAAAGTGCTTTCTAGTTCAGTTTGCTTCCAACACGACTCTGCTCTTTCATTTATGCCTTTCGAGGCACAATATTGTTCAGCATAATCATAACATTTAGAGACAATCTCATTTAGGCAGTTGCTGTGCATCCATTACAATTTTTAACCTGAGTGTACCCAAATGTAACATCTGTAGCTGCTATGCAGTGTAAACAAACACACACCAGCTGTGCTAACAGCTAGAGCGGATCAGTCCCTTTGGTACTCTGAATGCAGTCTGATAAGGTGCCAGCCAAAAACAACAATTTGAAACTGAGTCCTCGGAGGAGAGCTTGCATTAGAAAACTGTTGGGGTCCTGAAAATATAACCTCTGCTATGATACCCAGACAGTGTCATGAGAGTTTAAGTGTTAGAGGGTCATGACTAGATTGGATTTCCCATGAGAGAGGCACTGAAACCGATATATCTTGTCCTTTTCTTCTGTTTGGTCCCTCTTTCTCCCTGTCCTGCTTCTCTTACATTTTCTCTATCACAGCCTGATACTTCCTCAATCATGTCTCTCCTTCTCCATTTCCTCAAACTTCAAATCATCTCACACAAACATCCACTGCTGTTCTCCCACACACTAGAGATGCAACTTTATTACTCGCCACAGCAGGAGACCACTTAGCACAGTGTGAATGTGGGAGAGAGAGTTTGTATTTTGTGGTGTTCCTCATTATGCGCCTCATGATATCATTAAGAAGGGTAATATCTCTCCCCTTAAGAGCGTTTTATCTCTCTGGTGCTCTCTGTTGGCCTCCCTCAAATTGTTTTGTTTTTGCTTCTACTCAGATAAAACGAGCTGAATGGAGGTTTTTCTTTGAGCCTACCTGCTTCTATAGAAGTTTGTGTGGGTGAGGGAGAGAGCTTTAGTCCAACTCAAATCATCTGCCAGACGCTTTGCCTGTCTGCAGTTTTAGTATCTGTTAAACTGAAAATCTGCTGTCACCCAGAATCCTTTAAAGTCCTGTGTTAGCAGTTTTCACACTGATAACTACATTTGAATTTATTTCTAATAGCTTGACAATCGACCATGAAGAGCTACAACGGTCTAGAACTGGGATACTGGCTGATTTAATAGAAAGCACATCAGCGCTCAAATTATCTGCAATAAAGTTTTTTAATTTCAGTTGTAAAAGCATTAATGTAATCTTACAATTCTACTACTTTTTAGAGTTGGTAAAATGTTAAATAAACTGTGAGGAATTTTAAGTTGGTAATGAGATTAATTGAAACACCAAGTTGTCTTAAATAACTTGGAAATAAAACGAACATGAACATAAGCAACAACACTACTCTTTCTGTCTTGTTAGTTTTAATGGACACATCCTCTATCACAGGGTAGGTGTCAGAATCAACTGAAACTGCCTTTCTAAGATCGATCAATCAATCCATCAATCAATCAACCAATCAGTCTTTATTTGTATAGCGCCACTTCATAACAGGAGTTATCTCAAGGCACTTTACTAAAGAGCAGGCTGAAGCCATACTTTTTATTTTATAGATACACATTTATGCATATATACAAATAAATATAAATATATATATTTATATATACATATACACACATGCAGAGATGTATCCATCCAGGCAGAGACAAAGGGACTAAAAATAAGAATTTATGATAGCGACCAAGCTATGGACACCCAGATCATACATTGTTCTCATCACAATTGTCTCTGCTGAATATAGATTCAATCAATCTATAGACAGATTGGTTGAGGATAAATAGAGAAGACTTCACTGATGGGAGTGTCATTCAGGAATGTCATAAATCACTTTTAACCATTTAAATATTAATGACATAACTTAACTGATCACTTAAAAGTAAATACTGTCTTTACTCTTCACTTATGTATGGTGTGTTTCATATGTTTCTTCCACATGATAGAGTGCTTCGATGCACTGGACAACAAAGTCCTCTACATTTGGACTTCTCCCTCTTCTTCTTTTAACAGCACCAGTGGTTGCCGAAACAGCTGACTCCCCCCACTATTACCCGTGCCAATAGACCTACCACTGTGACAACATAAGTCACGCCTCAGAAGCCCATGGGCAGAGAGCATTCAAAGCATGAAGTACAGACGGACTGAGTAAACTGCGCCGAACTGACTGATTATCATGAACATGTTAGAGAGCACTGGGTCACCCAAGGGGCACCTAAAGGGACAGGACTTCAGCCAGAGTGCAAATTTAGGTGGATAAGGGTTACTCAATATGTAAAACTGGTAATTTAGTTACTCAAAGGCCAATAACTTTCTGACTCACTACACTGTGTCTACAAACACAACTACCTAATAAGCTAGCCAGCATTATATGAAGCTGAATGTCTATTCCTGTTGAAAGAAATTCAGAAAAATTAATCACCTTATTAATGTATATAATAGCCTGTGCAGTGGGCAGGCATTCTGATGTGGAGTGATATTTAAAGCAGTTAATGTAATTAGCTTAACAAGCAAGTTAATGACTGCCATCTCACCTGATCTAGAAAGCTCTTTAAAATGCTTACTATCACTCTGCTTAATTTTATTGACAAACACACTAAATCATAGTCTAAATGAATATCTAGAGTATGATCAATGTAATGTTATTATATCATAGTTTAGATGAAAGCTGAGATCTGAGGAGGTGGACAGAGTTTTGTTTTTCATCCCCAGTGTGCAGCTGGTTTACGGAGAGAATGTTGATGAGACCTGTCATTTCTGAAAAAGGTTTGGAGCAATGTTGCTCCACTTTTCAGATGACGGGAGAGCCGCTGCTGTCAGCTGTCCAAAAAGCTGTGTAAAAGTGTGAGACAGAATATCAGAACACAGAGTGAAGTGACGTTTTGAGAACATGTTATGTGTGTGGCTTACCAGCAGTTAGCAGTTTATACTCAAGAATTCAGCAGCTGCCCAACAACTTCAGAAAAGTTGGTACATTGAAATGACAGCTGTAGGCACTACAGGACAGGAGTTTGCACCATCTAAGAGTGCAGGACCAGTGGAAGTGGACATAATGACCATTTTGGCTGAAAAAACAGTGCAGCCAAGCAGATATTTTTTATTTTTTTGTTGGTGGGAGTGAAAACTTAAAGTTTAAAGAAAAGTAAATGTTGGATGATTGGTCATGGTTGACAAGCACACAACTCAAAATTACTTTTCTTTCCACTGATTCCTTTATCAGCAATGTATAGATGATGGACAACTTTACAAAGTGACCACACACTTAGCTGGCTCTTCTTTAGCTACACCTTGTTATTACTTTGTTGGACTCCCTCTTGCCATCTGAACAGCCGCAATTCTTCATGGGATAGATTCAGCAATGTGCTGGAAACACTAATCAGAGATTTTGGGCCATGTTGACATCATAGCATCACACAGTTGCTGCAGATTAGCAGGCAGCACATCCATGATGCCAATCTCCCGCTCCACTACATCCTAAAAAAGCTCTATTTAATGAGATCTGGTGGCTGTGGAGGCCACTGGAGTACAGTGAACTCATTGTTACATTCACTAGACCAGTTTGAGATGATTTGAATTTTGTGACATGAAGCGTTGCCCTGCTGGAAATAGCAATCAGAAAATACACTGTGGTCATATAGTGATAGGGCACAGTCAGCAACAATACTCAGGTAGACTGTAAACAATGTTCAGTTTGTTCTACGGGTTCCAAGTTGTGCCACTAAAAAATCCCCCACACCATTAAACCACCAGCCTGAACTGTTACGCCAAATTCTGACCCTACCATCTGAATGCAACGTTTTTTTAGTCTTCTGTTGACCAGTTTTAATGTGCCAGTACAAAGCGTAGCCTCAGTGTCCTGTTCTTAGCTAACAGGGGTGGAACCCAGGGCAGTCTTCTGCTGCAGTAGCCCATCTGCTTTAAGAGTTGATGCATTGAGATCCTCTGCATAGCTTGGTTGTAACGAGTGGAACCATCATCTGTAAACCCCAGAGATGATTGTGCATGATATCCCAGCAGATCAGGAGTTCCTGAAACATTCAAAACAACTATGCCACAAAGTTACTTAAGTTCCCTTTCTTCCCCTTTCTGATGCCCAGTTTGAACTTCATCAGGCCATCTAAATATGCAATTATGCATCGAGTTGCTGCCTGGTGATTAGCTATTTTCATTAATAAGCATTTTAGCAGCTGTAACCAATGAATTAACCAGTGATTGTGGTTTTCTGAAAGCCTTTTGTCTGAATTTTTCTTTGCAATGCCTAAGGCAAAAGGGAAAGTATGTTTTTTAAAGTAACCCAGTGGCCATGTTGCTTGAGAACCTCTACCATAATCTGATCGTCTCAATCTGCTCTTTGTGAGCGTCAGAGAGAGTTAGACAGATTTGTAGGTTCAACAAAAAGCTGTATCAGTAAAATGAAAGTGTGTGCATAAATCAAGCTCACTCAACAAAATGAGCTGTTCTGTTTCTCTCTCTGAAACTCACGCTCACACTTAAGTTTTTTAAAGCACAGAAATAGTGGAAAGCGGTCCGTCAGTGCTCAAAAACACACACACACACGCACGCAACTCTTAGCATCCTGTGATTGTAAATCAAAAATAAAACCAGTGCCAGAAGAAAATGGAAAGTGATGGAGACAAAGATGTAAAGAGAGCTGGTGTCCATTAAGTAATGCGATGAGGTCTCAAGCTAATCAAATCAAACTGTCGCTCAATCATTCACTTCTGTGAGAACTTTGGAGCCAAATGCAAACACACTCACCAAACAAACGCCCACTTTGTGATGCAATATAAAAACTTATCCATTACCCTGATTTACAGCCACTTGTTTCTGTGAGGGGCTTTTCAATCAACAATACCTTTTGTTGACCTTTTTCACTCCACCACTCCTTTCTTCACTGCTGTGTTGAGACTGTTTCAGGTAGAGCTCTGTACTCGATAAGCGAGGTTAGGGTGAACATATTCTGAAAACCCAAAAAGAGGACCCTCAGCAGCATGTGTTGTGTCCTGACACATGGCCAAAAAGATGAACCATGCAAAAATATGGCAAAAGAACCGCAAAAAACACTCCAGAATGATACTAATGTCATTATTTACAATGTTTTTACGTTATTTACACAGAAAATACTGATAAACCACAGATAATTAACTCACATGTCTGTCTCTGAATCCTCTCTCTGCTCTCCGGCTCAGTCATCTCACTTCTCGTACCTCCCCCTCAGGCAATCCAGTCTTTACTGTAATGTACTGTATATCGCTGGAAAGCTCCACTTCTAAGATGAGCAAAACCCAGACATTTTAGGGAATTTTATAAAATCCTCCCGGACATAATTTACGACCAAAAAACAGGTCACGTCCGGGCAAAAGAGGACGTGTGGTCACCCTTAGCTAGGTGGTTGTCAATTGGTCAATCAACCAATGAATATTTATTTGTATAGTGCAAATTCATGACGAAGTGTCACCTCAATACACTTTGCAATAGAACAGGCTGAAGTCATACTCTTCATTTTATAGATATACATATATGCCTGTAAACAAATATGCACATAAATACACATGCACACATCCAGAGATGTATCCATCCAGGCAAAGGGACTGAAAATTAGAATTTATTATATTTATGATGAAGTAAGTGTTTGGCATAATCTGATTGTTTATTGGATAAAGACACAGCCATGTTTTTATTGACAAGTTTACTTGATGATGCTAGCATTAGCATTAGTCCGTGAGGTGGGCTAACACTAATGGTTAAGTGTTTGCTCAACAAAGCGGTCCAAGAAGATGTCACGGGGCAATGCACCAAAATATCCTACAGTAAGGATGACTAAATTACACAATGAAATGACTTATTACCTCCGCCAAGGAGGTTATGTTTTTGCCGGCGTTTATCTGTCTGTCTGTCTGTTCGTCTGTTTGTTTGTGTTCAAAATAACTTGAAAAGTTCCGAACAGATTTGGGGAATTCAGATTTGATTTCAGGAATTGTCGGAAATGGGATATGGAAGAACTGATTAAATTTTGGGGATGATCCGGATCACCGTCTGGATCCAGCAATTTTTTAAAGGATTCTCTAGCATTGCCAGATAGGACCATGTTCGCCAAAGTGGACCGAAGCTGCTTGGCGGAGGTCTGCGCTCTGTGAGTGCTTTTCTAGTTTATTACTTGTTTTTGTTAATGCAAATAAAACAAACTACTGACAAACTGACTAAAGCTGTGTTGGAAACTGTTCACTCATTCACTCACTCACTCGCTCACTATTTCCTATGTAGTGTTAATGAAATTGTGAACTACGTGAGGAATGACCGAACGAGATTTTGGACACTACACTGAAGTTTTCTAAACATCATTGCATCACAAGATGCACTAGATAATCCTGTGATGGAAGTGGATGCGCCAAGCATCACGTAAACAAATAGGACGGATAAGTAGCAAATTTTTCAGTTGTTTACAATTGTTAAAAGGCATTAAAAAAATCTACACCACGAACGTGTTATAGATACTTTAACGTTACTTACATTTATAAACGAACGCAGCGCCATTCTGTGCCGTAGCAGCCTTCTTTCTCTTCTTCTTCTTCTGCATTGCATTGTGGTATACGGGACAACAATATAGGGTACATTGTATGTATACTCACATTTGCTGCACATTGTGGGTGTTTTATAGGGCACTATATTGTGAATGAAATTAACCGCTGAGAATTCGAACAACACTACAAAATGGTGAACACACCATATCAGGGGTCACCAACCTGTAGATCTTGATCTACTGGTAGATCTTTGGGACATTGCTTGTCGATCTTTAGCTCAGGATGTGCATAAGGCCTTAGTTTGGATCTGGTGAATCCAGCTGGTTTGCAAGGTAAATTAGGCCTTATCATTTTAGTCTGTTAAGTTTTAGCAAGGGTAAGTTGGTTAGACTGTTGAAAATGTGTTATACAGGCCTATTTGTGCTGTTCCAGCCAAAGGTCTTGACATTTTTAACTGGTAACAGGCTGAACATGTTGCTGAATGCAAATTCAAATTTTAGTTTTTTCAAGGTTTTCAGCAGATTGAAGACTGTATCTACTAATATGGGTAAATTCAACACCATCAAGTAAAAGTGACCACATAATGTGGCTTTTTTATGGAATAAGGCAGGTTGGTTAAACTTCTCCTGCCAGCATATTTGATGATCTTTAGTCAGGAAAGGTTGGTGACCTCTGCACTATATAGTCCACTATATCCGTGATAGGAAACGGTTTCCAACACAGCTTAAGATTATCAATCTGATCCAAGTGGCAAAACAGTGATTTAGAGTCAACAAGAATGAACTGTGAACTGAAATCTTTTGTATTTACAATAAGAGTTTCAGATGACTTTCCATCTCACTGAAAAGACACAGGTGATAATCATGTCCATATTTCACAGTATGTAAAACAACTTAAGACATGAAAATGAATTTAACACAATGTTGAAATATCTGATGCCAGATGAGAAAACCAGTAAATGCCATTGTCACATAAAGCCAACAGATTTTTTTTTCATGTTGGGAGTTTGTTTGAATTCATTAACACTATCCTAGAAAAGGCAATGATAGAAGAGGAAGACACGCAAAAGGTTTAAAATAGAAAGTGGAGGGGCTGGGATATAGATGGAGAGAGGAGAGCACAGATGGGAGCGCTGCTACAACCAGCACCAACTATGAATAATGAAAGCACTACAGGCGGTTCGTATGTGTGACTGGGTGTGCTGTCTGCATGTGTAAATTATCTAAATTAATGCATACATATGTTACCAAATCCCCAAAGTGTTAACCAGGCATGCTTCACCGTTGCATGTCACAGAACTGTGTAGTTAATGTGGGTTATGTTTTACTATTAAAGCATGAGTTCATGTTGATGTTGCCCAATGCCCATTCATACAAACTGGAGTATGTGTAATGTGTATGATGTGCCATTATGTGGGCACTTTCACTATACTGTATATATGTGTAATGTAGAGTGGGCCGTGATTTGTCTGTGTTTATACATGCACAGTAAACTGTAATCCCAACAGTGTTTATGAGTGTATGTGTGTGTGTTTACTCTTGTCTCCCTAAGTGAACTCATTGTGTGTTGAGTGTAACCTCTCACAACTCTGAGGAGGCCATGCATTACTCATACTCCCCTCTCAACCTCTTTCTGTCTCTTCTATTTTTTCCTCTCGCCTCCTACTCCTTTTAGTAAGGTCTATTTACATTTTCCTAACTCTGTTTATATTCCTTGCCAACCCCTCTGTACGTCTCTCTATCCTCTTCAACCAAGGTGACCATATGTACAGATTTTACCAGAAATGTCCCATTTTTATCTGAATCCAAACAGGCATTATGACTGAAATACAGAAAAATGCAGTATGCAGTGATCTGTCACCATATCAATCAATGTTGTCACCATGGCTGTTACTGTTTTTTTTGTTTTTTGTTTTTTTTTAGGTTTAGGACTTTGTTTCATTCTGTTAGTATATAAAATATTCAATACAAACAAAGAAAAATCTCAAACATGTGAATGAAAAGGAGTAGAAAGAAGAAAAATCCTATAGAATCTGCCCCTTTCTCACAAGATATTAATTAACTAAACACATAATTCAAATAAACAAGAGCTGCAGGCAAACATGCCTTTTTACATTTCATTTTTTTTAAGATAACCAGTGTTTTGTGTGTTAAAGTTCAATACCTGTTTGTTTTTACATGCATGTGCCTGTTCATATTGCCCAGTTTATCATTGTGACCAAACTGGCTTTCACTGTTTTCTAAAGAGCTCCAAGACAAGTCCAGCTTCCTTTGAGAAGCACCAGACAAGGAACAATCCTGTGCTGCATTTTGCAAACACTGCCATTGAAAATTTTCAGTGGCCTGAGGAGCAAATGCCGACATATTGTGCAAAATCAAACAACAGGTGCAAGATAAAAGTAGCATCTTAGGGACCACTCAGAATCCAAGGTAAAAATGAACTTAGAGATCCCTGGTGTGTTTTACTGTTAAAATCATGTCTTGGGTGTGTAAAAAGCAAGAATTTGATTGAAATTATTGAAAAAAGAAAGAATTTTGCCTCTACAGAGGGTCAGATGCAGCCCTTTTCCCCTCCCCTTTGAAAAGCTCAGATCTGAGGGCTCAGGGAAGCTATGGTAATGAGCTCTGTGCTGATTTGCTGCCCAAACATTGGCTTATAGGAGTTGGAAGGAGAGGTTACAGGCCATGGAGTGCACTTTCAAAACATCCATGGCGTCTGCCTGTGGCAAGCAGAAAACATGAGTAGGTGAAGGCTTTGCAGCTATTACACATTAAACCCCAGGATATAAATAACTGAGTTTAAGAGGCATTTTCTTTGAAGAGGCACAGGTCATAGCATTTCTCTGTGAACTGTGAGTTTAGTGAAAGGTATCATGTTCTTCTGCTCCCCAAGCCCTTTCTTACAACATCAGAAGAAAGAAAAATGAAATGTGGTCCTCAGCTTGCTGTCACTGCTTACGAAAAAATGATCGATGAATATCAGGGAGATATTTGCTTAAAATCCTGATGGTCAGCTGATTGCCTCTAAGTTGCCATTGGCTAAATGCATTCAGACAATCTCATTTAAGCTGCTCCAGCCTGCCTACTCTTCGCTGCTCCAGCTGCAAGCTGCTTTGTAACCCTCCTCCACCCCAGATCCTCTTTTATGCTATTATCTGACTTAATCAATGTCAGCTGACATTGATGCTTGCTCTAGGGAGATTTTCGCTGCTTCTCTCCCTGCCTCATGCTTTCCTTTCAGGCTGCAAGGAGGGTAGGAATGTGTGCTGTTCCTGCTTAGGGCTTCCACTATGTAAAGGCATGTGGAAAGGCAATGAGAGCTCCCATCAGAGCAATACTACCACATTTAAATATCTGCTAATTAATAATTGCAAATAAAGCTAAATTCAAATAATTTGATGTCTACCTGACTGAACTTGTGGTTTAGTGTCTTGCCCAAGGACACATTAACATGTGACAGCCAGAGCTTTAATCCTCAGAATACTTGCAGGGCGCACTACCAGGCTGACCCCCTGCTGCCCTCACTGAGCCTCTTCCTGGTCTGCTTGCTCATATTAGCTTTTGAGACCATGGGCAGTTTGAACTGAGGTCATAAACATATCAACATATCAAGAATGTTTGACATTTATGGCTTGAGATCAGAGAGGTTTTTTTCTTGATTCAGAGCAGTAAAATAGTTGTAATGGCGCATACTTGGACAAAATGTTTGCTGTAATAAACATTATCATTTCTTGGCTCCCAGATCCCAGAGAGGTGGAATTTATTATAGAAGTCTGGCATAAAATCATTGTGTGTGGCTGGCTTCATTTGTAGTTTTAAATAATTTCAATGATCATCAATTATTAAAGAGGGTTTTTTTTTCTTTCATATCTAACACTGGCCATCCATTTCACCTACAATCATTAGTTCTTAAATCATTTATTTTTTTTGTATGCTGTTTCCTCCTTGCTCTCATACAGTATATTTGACTTCATGTTAACCATTTTATTTGTTTTTCTTGCACCATAAAAAAGATATGTCCACTGAAATATATCTGGAAATAATTAAAGAATAAACCGTCTGTGTGGTAAAATAAATGTCTTTGCATATTTATCTTCAATTTCTGTTCCACTTCTCTTCCACTAATAGAAGTACATGCTGTGCAGGGCTTTCTTTAGCTCTCGTTTCACATCTGCCTGAACAATATTTTCATTTCTTTCCAGCAAAGCTGAGAGTTGTCTGCTTCACCTGATATGATTGTGGAAATAGAATATTCAGCCAGTTTTGTCCATTGTTTCTGTGGGTGCTCACTGATGAAAACAGTCCATTTCCACCTCCCAATGCCTCCATATCTCTGCCTTTCTCTCCACCCTCACGCTTTTCTCTGACAAACTGAATCCTGTTTGTGGTGTCTGAGTCAACATGGCTGACAGTGAAGCATATGATTACACAGCCAGGTGGAAATGTGTACTATCTGTCCCTCTCTGTTGTCACATACAGATGATTTGTTGAGATAAATGTTGTATAAACTGTGGGACACAGACCAGAAAAAAGGATTAACTGGTGTAACTTCCATGGGTGCTGTGATCACACCAATACAATGGGCCATTTCTAACTATAGTAAGTTATGATAAACAACTTTACAGACCTGTAGCCAAGAAAATATTATGGTTTTGGTTTATGTTTGTTAAGCTCTGTCAAGTGTTTCATGCCGTTTTACACCTTTACCATCTCTCTTTGATTTTAATTGTGAGGAAGCCGAATTGCAGTGCTTTGTGTTGACAAGCTGTTGACAAAATAGTTGAGCCTTCACACAAACACAAGTCAGAGCATCATGTTTTCAGACAGATAGGTATTTTTATGCACAACTATCTCATTGCTAAACAAGTTAACTTTAAGAGATTAAAGAAAATCTTCCCATTTGGTACTGCGAGTGCTTTTGCCGTCACCCTCTATTCTTGCAAAGTCCACACTAGAGAAAGTATTGATAAATAGGGGAGTAGTTGGACAGCCGATCCACATGCTGTCCGACTACTGTGCACCATTTACACTCATTTTTCTGTTTGTAAGTCTTCTTTAGGTATCCAGACTCATCAGAAAGCTCCAGGGACATTTTTGTTCCATATCAATGATCCTTTCTGTTACTTAAAGGTGCAGTGTGTAGAATTTGGCAGCATTTCGCCGAACAGAAACAGTGAATATAGGATATAATGTTTCTATTTCTATGTAAAGTCCATCAAAATAGGAGTACAATCATCCCCATAAAATGTTTGTTTTATTTTTATTTAGTTAGAAAAAGCTTCAAAAAATTTACATTACCGCGGGCCGCGTTCATGTAGGCCGACATAATGATCCGCCATGTTGTCTACAGGTGGATTTTAGGGACAAAAAAAACGAAACGTGAATCTGTCCACCGGTGCTGAAATCTATCTGGAATGCAGATGAAGAAGAGGAGAGAGGACAACAACTGACCTGTAATCTATAAAAATAATGGTTACAAAACTTGTCACTTTAGTAAATGATGCTGTGTTCACGATCCCTTTTGGTCTTCACAGGCTTCTGTTGCTCAGCGATGTGACGTTTTGGTTACGGTTGGGCTCATTCTAGAATCTGAACGATAGATGTCGCTCAGATGCCAAATTCTACACACTGCACCTTTAATTGGCTCAAAAATGCATATCCACAGTAATTATCTGCTAAACTGCATTACAGTTTATTGACACCAGTGGAGCTTACATCATCCACAGAACTGAACGACGTCATGTTAGTCCTGTTTGCAAGTGATCGGTACCCGTTCACATGCCACTGATGCAGCAGTGGGAGTAACTTGGGGTTAAATCCTGCCCAAGGACACATCAGCATGTGACAACTGGAGCTGGGCTTGAATCAGCAACCTTCTGATGACTGGTTTAGCCTCTGATGCCCCAAGTTATTAAGCTAATTTTGATGCTGGCATTTGTTTCTCATGTTGTTACTGTCACAGTATTGCAGATGCTCTTTCCTCCTTGTCTAATTTAATAAGCCAAATCTTAAGCTTGTAAAGTAAAAGGATGTTTCATGTAATGCAACCAGCTTGACTGATTTTTATAAACAGTAACTACTCTGGAAACAAATAAAAGCGTTGTGTGAGAATGTGGCAGTTTCTTCATTAAAAAAGTGATAAGGCTTTTACTCTAAAAAGCACATGTGCAGTATCATCGTCCCTTACATTCAGGCTGAGGAACTAATGATGTGTGGCCAAATTTACATACCATCCATTTAATAATAGGCAGCAATAACAACCACACTTATATGATGTTGGTATGAATTCTGTTTTCTTGTTGAAGTGAGGTTGTGTTATTCTATTAAATCTCCTAGCGCTGCATTTTCCCCTGAGTTCTCCTTATTAAAAATGTCTCACACTGTGGCTGTGCACTGAAACGCATCTCTGTCAGCTGGAAGGGTTTTTATTATTGCCTGGAGGGATGTAAGCAGGCTAATATTGTGTCAGCCTTGCACCTTCGTCTTAGGGCTGCTTACCGTCACAAACATGAACAAAATTCATTTAATTATGTCCATTTGTTTCTTGTTATATAGCCACTGAATTGTAGCCATTTAGAAAAGTCTCATTGGTATTGAGGATCATGTTTCAGTTCTGACCTGTACAGCTGTGCATTGTATCCCATCAGCAAATCTGACCTCCTGTCTGATTTCACCCTGACAGTGTGAGACCTCCTGAGTGTTAATGACGGCTCTAAAACACTTGCTTCTAATTAAGAGGATGAATTGAGAAGGTTAATTATCGTGAACATCTCTCTGACTCTGATCTTTCTCTTCTCTTTCTTCTCTTTCTAACAGGAAGATCATCGAGGTGAAGATTATCGATGATGAGGAGTATGAGAAGAACAAGACTTTCACCATAGAGCTGGGGGAGCCTGTTCTGTTGGAGATAGGACAGAAACATGGTGAGATTTTCTAGGTGTAAATGTGTGTGTTGTTGAGAGGAAATGAAACCGAGTCAAGTGAAGATGTGGCAGACAGAATCTTTATTTAACCACCACCAGAGTCCCAGTGCTGCTTCACTACTTACTTTTATAAACTGGGTTAGACCCGCACAGATGTTTGAAACTTTCCATCTACTTTGTCATGCTTCATTATGGTCCACTTATTTAGGATTCCTGTTAAAATGAGTTTCTATTAAGTGGCAGAAAGCTTTTATTCTTGTGTCCACAATCAAAGTATCACATTTCACAAGGAATTCTGTCAACATAAGACCACTTTGGACCTAACATTAAGTTTGGTAAACCTCTCGTAACATGGAATCATCGACATTGCATCCAGGATGTAATGTTGCAGAGCAGATGGTTCCCCCTGATTCAGTGTCTGTAATCCGGAAGATCCATCTTACCAAGCGGCACAAATGGGACAGCCTAATCAGCATCCATTGGAGCAGGAAGAGGTGAAATCTATGAGCTTGAGGACAGCTAAGCAACTGCTCTTACAAAGATTAGCATTGATGCTAAGAGCTTCAGTCGCAGTTTTATCAGATCCTGACCGCATTTCTTAATTAGATTAAAAACTAATAACAACACAACAAACTTCTCTAGGGAGAGAATATTGTGGCTCCCCTCCTGACATGTTTTGCCAACAGTTTGTTTGACAAAGTAGTTCACGTTCTGTCCTTTACACTGCAGCAGTAGCGCCTGCCTGCTACATTAGCTGGTTGGCCTATAATGAATGTGGCTGAAGTATTGATTGTCCAGTCATCTGCTGGATTTTCTCTTGAATGGTTCTGCCCTTTCCCAAACACTTTCTACGGGCTCTTTCCCAAATGGGTGAGTGAAACATATGGTCCACCTGGCATGTCATGACTCCAGGCTGTCAGACCTAGCATGTTTATTGTTCTCTTGCGGTTTCTTTGTAGTTGACACTTTTGCTGTCAAAGTAACTTCCTCTTAAATTTATCAGAGAAACTTGAGAAAATTCCCCAAACGTAGTCCTCTCTCCCCCTTGGAGAACATCAGTTTAAATACATCAGAGCTAACACTCGTAAACTTTTGGCCAATCAGACACCAGAAGCTCAAAACACGAGTCAATAGCAACAGCAAAAATTTTGTTTGGCGCTGGCAGAGAATATTTGACAATTTTTCATGGCGTAACTCACATACTCAGGGTATAAACCAAAACCAAGCATTTTCACTCAATAAAACTAAATTAATCCATCAAACTAGCATCAAACACTAATGTCAAACTGAAATGGAAAAAGTAGTGAAACCAACATTAAACTAAAAACTTCATTGTTTTACTCTGTTGAGGTCAAAGTTGACTTCCTTTATAACATGGCGCCATCATATGATATCAGTTTGGAATCATTCAGTTGGTTGATAGCTTTACCTGACATGATACCACACGTTAATGACAAAAGAAATCTTTTGAAGTCTGATTCACTGCCAGTCTGCACTAACAGAAAAAGCTTTTGCAGCCCATCTTTTATTAGTGTATTTTGATCAGGTTTTATTGGCAGTGCAGTATTTTCATTTCCTGCTTTGAGAATCCACACAGTAACCAGGGGACTTAGAAATCCATTAATCTAAAACATTTAAGCTTCATGTTTTTTTAAAGTAGAAAGGTAAGGTTAAAATTTTAAAGGGCTCATTACAGCGAGCACAAAGCTTATCTCAAGGAAGTAACTCAAGGCTGAAATGAACCAGCGCTGAAAGTCAATAAGGAGCTCCTGCTGTTTTGTTCTGTTTTGACCTTTTTGCTCTGATGAATTTTCATAACATGGAACATTTTCATGATAAAGGAAAAGACAATCTGAAATAAGTAATCCTGTGACATTTCACTTAGGGATAACATTTTCTTTGCCTTATTTAAATTCATTTTGACACCTTCTTTCTCTTTTTATTGCTCAATCTGTCTTCCCCTGATTGCAGCAGCTCTTGTTAGCGTTTTGTGACAATTCCAGTTAATGAAGTTGCACTTAGCCTCTGACTCACAGGTTTGGGACCCTGGGATATATTTAATAGCTCATGAAGGGATAAACAGAACAAAAACCTCAGAACATATAGCATTACTATTTAAACAAGCAATACTTCAATTATGATTAAAATATAAAATCAATCAATCTTTATTTGTACAGCACCAATTCATTACAAGTGTTATCTCAAGACAGAGCAGGCTGAAGCCATACTTTTCATTTTATAGATGCAAACAAATATATACATGCACTTATAAAGCTGCATGTACATATACGTACATTTACATACATCCATGTATCCATCCAGACAGAGACAAAGACTAAAATAAGAAGTTATGATTGTGACAAAACCATGGACACCCAGACCTTAAATCTGTCCTCATCATGTTTGTCTCTGCTGAATATAGATTTCTTTGTTAGCCCCTTTAGATGTGGAATCTGGTTTTCAAGATCCTCATGTCTTTATGATTGTAAAAGTATTCATCGTGCAGGTATAATCAACATCAACCAGAGAGGCCATTCTAATATTAATGTGTTTGTGAAGCACGTGCTGTGCCTCCCTAAAGCTATATTACATTTTTATTAAACAGCAGTATCACATCCTTGAGTGATCCACATGTTCTGATTGTGGAGCTTTGTTTCGTCACGGACAGATGTGCTGTAAAAAAAAGGCTTTTGCTTAATGTCAGGCTGTGTGTACAGAGATGTTAGCCAGGGATTTCAGATAGCACTGCAGCTAACACTTGCTCCAGATATGCAGGGCAGCCCCCACTGAACCCTGCTCGGGTCACACACTGATATTCCTCTCAATGTCCCAATGAAACGTGACTTTAATATTGTACCTGAATGCAGCTCTCTGCGGCTGCTGCGTAGAGATGTTGACTGAATCTCGGGGGAGTAAGGGTCCACACTCCACATGTCAGTCTTGTAGAGCCAGTAGCCAGAGGCATGTTTCATTACAGCAGAGGTTTTATAATGCTGTCAACATAGGAAGTGGGTGACATTTATACACAAATACACACACTCAGCAATACATACTGTATACCATACAGTGGAGTACTTTTCAATTACAGCAGCTCTACACTGATAGCAGCAGACTCGATTAATGGCTGTCATTGCATATGAGGAGGGGGCGTGAAGACGTACAGTATGAACGGATGCATGCTGGAACATACAATAATGGAGAAGGGGAAAGGTTGATTCATGGCAGAAAACTCTATAGGGAATTCATATTTGTAATAACATGGAATGCTTGATAGCTTTGGGTTTCCCCCGAGGAACATCAGTGTTAAATTATCAGCATTTACATTAAGACTTAAACGCCTCCATGCACACATCCTTAAAATAACAGCACAGCAGAATGTTAAAACTATGCATGCTGCTGTCGTCAAAATGAGACAAAATAAATGCAGAAGATTGTTATAGTTTCCTTTAACAATTCTGCATTATAAAATCAGACACATGCGACTTATCCTCAGAAATTATTTAATTTATATAGAATGAAGTGCTTATACTGATAAAGACCAAGTAAAACAAAATCAGATTCTTGACTTTAAATACAGATGTGTAGGAATACTTTTTAATTTCCAGCTTCAGGTGTGTTTATGTCGCCCCCTCGTTTGCTGAATGCTTCACTAGTTCACTGTGCCATCAATCCATGTTTGGAGATTAGCCACCTGCTAAATGCTGTTGTTGATGTGCAGTATAAGGTGTCTTCGCTTAACCTGTCTGCCACAGGCGGGTCTATAAAAGTAACCCTGTGTAAATCATGAGGGAAATTAACTTTGAATCCTGCTTCACTGTCTCTCTGATGCAGGGGCACAGTAACATGAGGAGCTGATTTTTCAGGTCTTAATGTAGACTGGTTGTTTCCAGACTTTTTTTACCCAAAGGCACAGCAAAGCTCAAATCAAAATCTGAAGACAGACCATATTCAGTCCTTTGTAAAAGAGCCTCTTTATCATGAGCTACAGTGTCTGATTGTATTGAACGTGTTTAACTTTATTAACAAACTAAAAACTGACAAACTGGGTTACTCATCAAGTATTGAAGCTGCATATAAAGAGGTTTCTCAGCAGAGAAGTGGTGTTTCCTTCTCTTAATGTTACATTGGAGACAGTTTAACGTACTTCTTTCATTATTTTTTAATCATTTTGGCTGAGTTCATGCATTTGGCATGACTTTTGCAAAGATTGTGTATTTATTTGATTTTATTATTTCTAGCTCAGCTACCGCAGTAAATATAAATTACACTGTGTGTACCAACACTCATACTGATAAGCGAAAAAAATGTGCCATTGAAATCCAGTCAAACTGCAATCTCTGTTTTGAATTCCATTAAAGTATAATACATGCTTTTTATAACGTCTTGATGTCAATCTGGACTTTTGCCTTAGTGCTGATCATTTTTACTTCTGAACGACAATGATCAACAAAATAATAATGCATAACAGTCAGTGTTGATGCTAATCATTGACATATTCCAGGCTTTAATAGTTCAACACAAATAACACAAATAAATACTTTGCATGTAGTTCATTGAGAATTTCTTTAATTTTAAAAACAAAGTTGAAATCATGGCAAAAACCTGGCATTCAAAGGGTTAAATCTTTACCAAATCATGAATGTTTTATGTGAGTGATTAGGACTGATATTGATATAAAAATTAAGCCTAAAAATGTTGGAAAAAGTTTATATATATAATTTTTGTAATATTAGAAAAAGAACATTTAGTACTTAGCAGTGGGAATATTTGCAGTATCTCAAAGATTTCAATCAAGATTGTTCACATGTTTTTCACACCAAAAAATGACTTATCAAAGGTTATCTGACCTTTTTTTCCTATTCCTATTATTCTTTTCAGGATCATTCTAGAATTTTGTGCAAATGTCCACTTTGGCTCGAAACAAACTGGTAGGATATTTAATGGGCAAAGTCAATTTACTAAGATCTTTGGTTCAGTCATTGCTTCGTCTGAGGGTCAAGAGTTGTTGAGGGATTCAGACAGAATTTACTCAGATGTCCTCTCTGACTTGTCAGTGAACTGATTACATTCATGAGGTATAAAGTGAAAAGCCAAGTGAGCCATCACTAAACTCTCACTCTGGCAATGAACATCTACAGGTTCACAAGATAAAACTGCCATGTGAAAGGTAACCCTGATTCACAGCACCTCTGAACTTTTCCTTCATCACACCAAGCAAAGAGCAAACACATATTTGTGTTCCTCGACTGCAGCGGTCGCCAACCATTCTTGGCCTGAGAGTTACCCAAAGATGGGGAGTGTTGTAGTGTTATATTGTTTGATTTGATGTCTCTGACTGATATAAATTTGCATAGTTCACCTCAAAATAATTCATATTGTGCAGTTAAGAGGCTACACATGACACTGAAGTTTACTGTTTACTTTAAATAACAGTAAGTATTACCCATGATAAAGAAATAATACAAGAATTTTAAAGTTAAATGTATTTTTAACCATTTAATTTATGTAAAACTTAACTTTTGTACAGCAGTTTTGTGATTTGTTTTTGTAGAAGTGACACTGTAAGGGCTCTAGCAGTGGTGATAAAGGTGTGGCATCAGTGCATCAAAGTAACCTTTAACTCTGCACAGGCCACAATTTAAAAGAAAAAGGTAATTATGAGACGTAAAACAAGTTAAAATAGTTGTTTTTTGTATTGGTGTGGGTATGATCTATTTGCAAAACATAATTAAAGGCTCTTTGGTGTGAACTTATGCACTCTGTAGGATGTCCTTGTGGGCATCTCCGAGGCCCCTTAAGGGCTACCAGGTGCTCGCGGGCACCCTGTTGGCTACCCCTGCTCTATTGTATGTTACATCACACCTGCTATGAGAAAATGTTCATAACTAGAAAGCACTCGGAGAGCACAAACCTTCGCCAAGGTAGCTCATGTATTGCTTTTACATCTATAAGCAATAGTTCCATGATAAAGTTAGCATCTTAATATAATTCATGACCCTGAAAACCAAACCTAGCACTCAGAATCATGTTGATATCATTATTAGTTAGACAGTTATTCAGCAAAAAGGATCATTCGCTAATGGTTGTTATCTGGATCACCACCAAAATCTAATCATTCCTGAGTTGGGCCATTACCAACATCTCCTGAAAATTTCATTAAAATCTGTCAAGTAGTTTTTGTGCAATCTTGCTAACAAACACACAAACAGGGCCAAAAACATGACCTCCTTGGTGGAGGTAATAACAGTTCCCACAGTCGTGATCACAGTAAAACTGATTAACTATAATAGTGTCTATTTAAGCTCTAATCCTTCTTCACATTATTCACCTCATAATGTCGATGTTCTCCAAGGTGACTCCAATGAGAACAAGCCAGTGGTTGGAGCAGAGGAGGAGGAGGTGGCTAAGATGGGATGTCCCAGTCTGGGCGAGCACACACAAGTAGAGGTCATCATAGAGGAATCCTACGAGTTTAAGGTGAGCGTGTCTACATCTTCATAATTATCATCATGTCATGTTTTTTTCCTTGTTGTTCAACAGAAGCTCCACAGAATGAATCATCAGCTTATCAAAGGTTTCATGTCTTTTGAGAACCACCAGATTGGCTTCGATGAAGTAGCCTCCGATGAATATCTCCCAAAAAACTGACCTAAAATGCAAATTTGGTCTAAAATGATTTAAAACGAGTGTCAGCTGCACTGGTTCAGAGGATGAATTATTCAGTTTGTTAGCATGTAATGGACTCTTCAATGAGAGGCTTGTCATTTGGGTGGCAGACTCGCAAAGGACAACAAATAAGTTATTCAAGCTGTCATCTTTTTCAGTGGAAAACAAGCTTAAAAAGACAGCTCATGCATGGTCGGCTATTCATCCAGCAAATGGAAATTACATCGGCATACTTATTAAGTGAATATTGCTGACAAAATATGATGCATTTTGTGTTTTAGCCATCTACATCAGAAGTAAACAAGCTTTAAACCATCTCATAATGTATCTCATATTTAGCTTGTTTTACTTTAATGTGTCATTTATTGATTTTTATTATGCGCCTGTAAACATGCTTTTACCATTATGATTCAGTGTTTTGTCACACATCTTCATTTTCTCATGTGTCCATTTGTGTCATTTTTATGTGTGTGTATGTGTGTGGTTGTGCAGAAAGCAGTAGATGAGCTTCTTTGCCGTTATAAAAAGGTTATTTGTCTTTCATTTTACTCTCTACTTTTTCTGTGAATGCCCTCCTCTGTCCTTTACACCGCTGAAATGTTTAAATACTCTCCTTTTACAAGCATTAGATATTAATTTTTGCAGTAAAATGCCCATTAGTCTTAATAAGTCACATCTCCTTCATGATTTTTTGCATTCAACGTCCTCCTTTCTTCTATAAGCAACATAATTCACCTGCTCTGACTGCAGCTTCCCTTTCACAGGAAGCTTCTCACTCAGTATCACATCACTGTATTAATTAACACATCTTTTACCTCTGCGCTCAGTGTTATAAAACACTGAATGTTTCAAACCTTTCTTTCAAAGTTAGGAGATAATTGATTTTTTGAAAATAGACTTTTCGCCTTCTGTGTCGGTGCGGCTGTGAGTGGATTAACATCTCGAGGGTTCTTTCTTTCTTTCCCGTTCTTCTTATCGTCTATGTGCTCTTGCATGTTTGCTTCTGTATGCCTGTGTGTGTGTATTTGTTTGTGCGTGTGTGTTCATGTTTGTTTGTATAGAGTACAGTGGATAAGCTGATCAAGAAGACAAACCTGGCCTTGGTGGTGGGGAGCAGCAGCTGGAGAGAGCAGTTTGTCAGTGCTGTTACTGTCAGCGCAGGTAAATATACACACACACACACACACACACAGAAAGAGAGCATTATTTTGATTTATGAAAAAGGTTTTCATTGACTTTTTTTGAAAAAGTGATGAGGAAAATGGAAATTCCCTCAACTTTGCATCAAAGTGTTTTGAAACTTTTCATGAATTAATGGATAATATCACGAATGATCTAATCATACAGTATATTTACACAACTACACACAGCTAAAACAGTTCATCAAATATTTACTGAAATCACCTTGAATCATTTTTTTATATAAATCAATCAGTCTCAATCAATCAATATTTATCTGTAGGGTGTCAAATCATAACAAATGCTTTCTTTATGATGCTTCACAAAAGAGAAGGTTGATACCATACTTGTTATATATAATAGTTGGCCTTTCCTTTAGCTCCATTACATTATCATCACAGTTCCTTATATTAACTTCAGAGAAATCAACAAGAAACTACACGATAGTTCCTGCAGACAGCACACATATATTAGAATGACCTTGACAAACAATCATGGACGACCTGCTGCTGTGGACCTGCTGATTCCAAGTGCTCTATCCTGCATCAACCATCAGCAGAAATGACATCGCTTAACATCAACTCCTATTTTTAGACCTGTTAAACCTAATTTAATGCCCGTTCAACTGAGATGCTGATTTATTAATAATCATCCTCCCTGTCCAGTTTATAATCATTCTAGCTTTTTAATGTTAATATTAGAATGACCTCTCTGTCAATTGTTTTTATTGATTATACCTCCATAACAAATACCTTCACAACCATAAAGACATGAGGACCCTCTTGAAAATGTGATGCCAAATCTCAAATAAATTTATATTCATTGACTGACCATTCTAAGGTTATTAAGAATTATAATAATAATGAGATAGGGCTAAAGCATAGGCCAAATGTTTGAAATTGTAGTAGTTGAAGCTATGCAGATCCACAGCAGCAGGCTGTTCACACCAACGATCCTGACCAGCCAGCAAGACAAAAAGCAGAGATGAGCACAGGAGCAGGAGAATGGACAAAGAGAGAAAGAGAGGGAGGGAGAGGACCGAGCTCTGTATTCCAAAATATTGGAGCTTAACTTTAGGCTATTCCAAGCCTAAACCAGCCCTAACTGAATGCTCTATCAGAAAGGAAAGTCTAACCTTAAAGGTAGAGAGGGTGTTTGCCTGTTGATCCACCATTGGTCAATGACTCCAAAGAAGAGGACAAGACTTTACCTCCCATACTACTTTTAGAGACTGACCACAAGCAGGCCTACATTTTGACAGCATTATGTTCCAGAGGGTTTATATGACACTACAACTCTTTGAAATACTTTATGTTGGTGCCGGACCATTGAAAGCTTTGTAGGTGAGTAAAATAAGCTAGTTAGCTAAGTAATGTGAGCTTGTTTGCTAGTCAGTACACGTGCTGCAGTATTCCAACAGAACATGGACTAGTTTTTCAGCATTGCCCTCAGACAGGATAGGCCAGATTTTTGCAATATCACAAAGGTGATAAAAGGTTATCCTTGAAATTTGCTTGAATTCTGTTGATTGCGCAGACATAAACATGTAGTCAACCTTTTCCTCCATGTGACCATTGATGTGGAAAACTGACTGTGCATGTCCTCCAGAATCTGACAGAACATAAATGAACTTCAAATGTTTATTAAAGGTTCGGCCCTCCCGGAAAACAGTCTATGGGATGCTAAATGCTATAAATTATGTTGTTTTTATTCACGGGTGACCCAGTTGTTCTGCTGGATCTGCTGCTACTCACAAGTGAAAGGGATTACATAAATGTTGCAGCAACTGTTTTTGTTTTGTTTGTTTTATTGTCTTGTAAGGCTTGGTAGCTGTGAACTGAAATGCCCTTTTGGGATAATGGAAAAGTTGTCTCAGTCTGAATCTGAAGTATATCTCATATACGCAACTATCAAGTTGTCTTTTGAAAAAAATACATCTGGTTGACGGCTTGCTTTCTTAATTTTGCTTGTTAATCTGCTAAATATTTTCTTACTGTGCAGGTTTATCTCTGTTCTGAATATCTCATACGGGCAACTTTTTTTCTGTTATGATTATTTAACTGTGCTGCTTTGAGGAAACACAGAAGGTTGACAAGTTGGGAAATGTGCTTAATGATTTCTTTGCCTTGGGTAGCAAAACCATCTTTTTTTCTGTCTTCTAAAGGTGAAACTACAGCCAACAGCTATCCAAGTGTAGCTCAACATAATGGCTGGGAAAGGAGGTGTTGGCAGGTAGACGTTTTTACCTGTAGACAGAGCCAGAGGGGCTGTCTGGCTCTGACTCTTAAACTGAAATAACATTATCACCACCTGGCTCAGCAGAGCACAAAACAGAGACACTCCCAATCCAATCCACTTTATTCATGCTGCACATTAAAAAATAGACTGAAATGTGTCCAAGTGCTACACAGTGAATAAAGAACAGGAATGAAACAACACAGCTGTTAATAAAGCGCTGCAAACGACACTAAAACATCAAAATGCTGTCAAATAAAGTTTATGAAACATAAAAATAAAAAAGCCAGAAAACCATATTTCATGTACAGCAACAGAGAATAACAAGACTTGAAGAGACCAGTGCCATACAGCTCTTAAGCAGTCATTCAATGGTATTAAATTAAAGTGTGAATAAATCACAAGAAATCAGTAAAAAACAGATTTTATCAGCTAGTATTATTTTAAATCACCCAGTTTTCACGCCAGGGTTTATAAGTAGGGTGATGCCTGCAAGCTAGTTCAGACAGACAATATGAGCTTCACTGGTTTCACACCTGACATGGATCATTTTTCAATCACCTGACAAACATCCTGCCAATTAGTCCACCTTTTTCAGCTGCAAGATTTTAGGTTGATTTTCTCTGCCTACCTCTGACAACAATGCTCAGTATCTGCCTGTCACACCGAAGATTGTTTAAAAGTACATGAGGGTTTTTATGTTCCTCCGTGCTACAAGAATCGAATCAGTTTATATCTCTGTCATGGTGGACACGGGCAAACTTCTGTCACTTTGCTTTTACAAAATTGTGCTTAGAGGATGATGGTGAGAGTTCAGACCTTAACCTGTGACCTATGACTTCCAAAATGTATTTATCGTAATTTCTCATTTATAACACGCATTTTTTTGCTCTTAAATAAGGTCTAATTTTCAAGTGCGTTTTATACACAAGCACAAGCAAAATATGTGAAATATTACATCTCCCAACATCGCGATTACAACACATCTGATACAAAAAGCCATAATATTCTCTCTCTCTGCAAAAGATTACCACCAAACTTGTGTAATTCTTATTAAATTGACTGCTAAACTGTTCTAATTCAGTATTTTGGGTCTTAATTAGTTTACCTTTTTGTAATCATTGTTTAATTCTCAAGTGTTTCCACTCACCGGCAAACACAGGGCGCTGCTATCCTGTGAACAAGGAGACCAAAACAGCTGCGCTGTGATTGATCAAAGATATCGGCATGTTGATAGCTGCTCTCCCATTGGTTGGTACACTACAACTGAGCATGCTCGGGCAGAAATCGAGTAAGTGCGCATGCGTGAAGCAAAAGGTGTTTCTGCATCCGGTTGAGAGAGAAAATCTTGTACGGTATTTGTTGTGAAAATACCGAAATTTCATTGATTAAAACTTTGGATAAAAATGACTTTTGAATTGTCTTAGAGAGTAAGGTTTGGGCAAAATGTGGATGCGTGTTATATTTGAATACAGCGTTTTTCTTGAAAAACATGAAAAAATGGGGTGCATGTTATAAATGATGGCGTGTTATAAAAGAGAAATTACAGTAGTCGACTCGCTTGACAAAATGAGTATTAGCGTGATGTTTAGTGAAAATCCGTCAAAGCTTTAATGAGAAACCTAATTCACAGGCAAGGGTTTGACTAAGAGGCTCCGTGATCTTCACCTTCGACGTGTAACCTTTAAAATCTTACCAGTTCATCCCTGTTATGGCAAAAATTTGTGTAAAGGTAGAAGAAAATCTCTTAAATCAATCTTGTGTCGTCATACTCACAAAATTGCTTTCATGAGCAATGGGTAAACATGAGGATTTGGGACTTTGACCTTTGACCTCGAGTCTAGTCAGTTAATCATTGAGTCTCTTCAGGTGTCTGTGCCAAGTTTGATGGCAATTTCTTCAAGAAATGTGATATCTCCATCATAAGCATAAGATCACCAAATGACTCCATTACCTTGACTGTTGACCTATGACCTCCAAAATCTCATCAGTTATGTATGAAATCATGTTCACAAGGCCTCAACCTGTACAGATGGGCCTGAAAACACAATGTCTCCATCCTATAACCCTTGCAACCACAAGCTATTTTCTGCTATATTTTGGTCTGCCTGGATTTTTGCAACAATGCATGTAAAAGTCGAATAAACATTTTGTCCTTTTAGTTCTCCCTTAGTTCTTTTAGACTCTGGACTCTACATTTTTATCCACATACTTTTCTCCTGCTCCCCGTTTGAGTCTTTATTTTCTCCTCCTGTCTCTGTCTCTTCCTTCAACTTCAAGGAGATGACGACGAAGAGGAGAGTGGCGAAGAGAGGCTGCCATCCTGCTTTGACTACATCATGCACTTCCTCACCGTTTTCTGGAAGGTTCTGTTCGCCTTTGTCCCGCCTACAGAGTACTGGAACGGCTGGGCCTGCTTCATCGTCTCCATATCCCTCATTGGTGTCCTGACAGCTGTTACAGGAGATCTGGCCTCACATTTCGGCTGCACGATAGGACTGAAGGACTCTGTGACAGCTGTGGTGTTTGTGGCTTTGGGGACATCAGTACCAGGTAAGATTAAGCAATTAAATGAGTCCAGAGGAAAACTTGAATTCATAGTACAGATCTGCAACAAAGTGTTCTGTCTTTACAGTATTTTAATTTATAAAATACTTACAACATCAGATTTAGACCATACAGATGCAGCCACTTGAATTTTCCCCTACCAGCCAAATGCCAGCCGAGTTCCAGACAGTTACCAGCCAGCCTCCAGCTAGTGAGGGTCAAAATAAGGTTTTGGTTTTTGGTATGTTTTTGCTCTCAATTGCTGTACTCAATTAATTTTTTCATGGTAATCAAAATGTTCATTTATATATCCTTCAAAATATAAGTAGCAAAGGTTACATTTTTATCACATCATCACTGGGATCTCATTTGAGCCATGAGGGTGGGTAGGTCCAAATATTTTCCTGTCACGGACCAGCCAAGACTCTGCCAAAGAGACTGGGGAAAATTTAAGTTGATGAGCATCATGAGAGACTTCAGACGTCCCTCCCCACTGACTGACTTCAGTATTTGTCCTAAGCTTCTCCCCCTCCATGTTAACCAATGGGACATGGGTCAAGCCTATGAATATTTACAAACAAGTCCTCCTTAATGCTTTTTCTCTTTATACTTCATTCTTATAAAACTGTCAAAGGAACAAGTGTTTACTTGTCACAGTGATTTATATCTGGTTAGTTAGTGGATGCTAAAAAAGGGGCCTCTTTACATTTGGTGCATTAACAACCCTGCCCGCATGCGCCCCAACTCAAGGGTTATCAAACATCTGAAAAATAATGTCATGTCAAATAGACATAAAAAACTTGTTACACTTGATGTTCATTGTGTTATTTTAAAAGCAAATCTGACCTCACTTTAAATGTTTTACGGCTGTTTTTGTCTTGGGTAAATTTAAGCCATCCAGTGTACAGGGAGACACAAGGGTTGCATCCAACCGGTTGGATGGATTTCTGACATGTTAGGTGTTTACTCACACAGCGAAAGCTCACAGTCATTATCCATCCTTGGGCTATATTTTCTTTTTCCGTTGCCAGACAGCACCTGAAATCCCCATGGTTACAGCAAGCATGCCTGTATGATGTGTTCTCACCTCATTTCTGAAATTATATAAACAAGCAGGAAAATTTGTCCAAAGCTTTGTATCTTTTATGTATTGAGCAATGCAATATGAAACAGACAGATTTAACCTCGATTGACTTGGACCAGTTTTCTTTCCAAGACCTGCAGCTGGCTAAAACATGACTACTTGCATCCTTATCAGGCATTTTTCATTCTGCACATCAATTTAATTCTTGTACTGATTCTTGTGGATCAGCCTTGAGGAATAAAGTTGGTTTAAACTGGTTTTAGTGCCAACAATGTCAGACACAAGGCACCTCTTAGATTAAACTTCAAGCTTCATGGAAAAATTCTTCTGTTTCCACCGTTGCTTAAAGTCACAGAAACACAAGACATGGGACGTTAGGCAGTTATTATCATTCTGTGTAAAACTGAGCAACTATTTTGACCACGTCTGATTCCTGTTCCCCATGATCACATCTTTGGCTTCTCCCTTATCATTTCTGCTGATGAAAGCATGATGTTCTTGATTTTCAAGGCAGGCAGAACAAAGTTGAGGGAATTGGTAACAGTAGTGTTCAGAAAAAAGACAATTATATTGATTCTCAACTGGATTTGGCTTTCGATTCCCATCCATCTATGTTCATACATCAGCCAGGGCACTTAGGTCCTAAAACTAGTTCCTGTTTGATGTGCCAAAAGCAAGGTTTTTGAACAGAGGTTAAAAACTTTGTGCATTCACACCACGTTTTTTTTTAAGAGGTCATTTTATGCATAATTTAAATTTTTTATGCCCATAAGTATGCCTTTCCAAAAGTCCCCATGCCAGTCCATGGCATTGGAACATGTCCCTCTCCCTGAACGAGCACCATCAGTGCTGCCTGAAACGGCTGAATCTTCCCTTGAAATGGACCCAACACTAATGTCCTACCACTGTCCCGTCAGCAGTGTGGGGCCATCTCGGTGCGGAGCATAGACTGTAGACTACAGAGTCATTAAAGACGTTGCTGAACTGACCCATCACCACAGAGTAAGTTGGTCAACCAATCAGAGCAGACATGGCCCACTTGGAGCTTCTGTGTCTTTAAAGAGACAGGAAGACTCTCAGACAGAGTGAGAACAGAGATGGATCTAAGGCTCCCAGTATGTAAACCTTTGAGATTTCTGGATAATTAGTGATTGTGAACTCATTCTAGCAGTCTTCAAAATTCAAATGTATGAACCTGAGTTACTGATTTTCTCTGTAAAACAGTCTTATGGCCTTCCACCCCTATAACAGTGTGGCTCAATTAAACTTGCCTCAGTGAAGCAGTGACACTCTGCTCAGCTCTGCCCACCTCTGCTGCTTTCTTTTATTTATATTTACCTCTGCCAAGGAGATTATGATTTCACCGGGTACATCTGTTTGTTTGTTTGTTAGCAAGATTACGCAAAAAACTACTTGATGGATTTACATGAAAATTTTACCAGAGGTGTGGTTTGGTCCGTGGAAGAAGCCAATACATTTTGGTGCTGAGCCAATCCAGATTGACGTCACAAAAAACACTTGAGTTTATAACAACAAATCCCATTCATTTAGCATTATGGGAATTGTAGGTCATTTGCAAACTGACTTCTAATTTTTCATGCCTATGTCACTACATTTCCCAGCTTCCCTTGCAATGCCAGGGGAGGAGTTTTCCACGCTGCTCCGTCTGCTGTCTCCAGCATTGTCCCACTCACAGCACCATCTGATTGGTTACACGCTCTGGTTACACCCTGAGGCATGGCGAACAGCCAATCAGCAGTGAAAGCTGTGCATGCACAGTTCTGCTCACCGACAGCAGAGAGGAGGAAGTTTTGCCAATGGAGAAAGCCCGGTGCTGTTCCTGGGGCCTTGGTTTCTAAGATAAATTAAGGCAGCAGACTCTCCTGAAATTGTAATTTACATCCCAGTCCTCCACAACTCACAACTACTAATAACATCACTGTGAGTCCATTAACTTTATAGAAACTTGCGCGGCAGCTCTGCCTGCTCGCAGTCCCGCCAGCCCAGCCCGTTAATCACTCGAAACAAGGTTGCTAATAATGTCAGTACGGAAATAGTCCATCAATGCAGAAGTGTGTGTGTGTGTGAGTGTAAAAACCTAACCCCCAAATTCAACATAGAGCAAAGGTGCCGCGCACCGAAGCGCCGTGGTTTTGCTCCAACCGACAGGCTGGCGACATCGCCCACTGGAAGCTCCAAGGAACGCAAAATACCAATATCTGTACAAGCAGCAGCAAATTGGTTCAGTGAACAAGTTACAAGACCCACTACTAACTAGGTCACTCTATTGGATGACATTTACATCAAAAATAATCACACTTCTTGCAGATTGATATTTTACATTCCAAAATGTGCCTATAAAATAAATATAGGACTATGATGTTGATTTGAAATCACAATTTATAGGTGGAACTGAGCTGCTTTGCGGAGCTGCTAGGAGTTTGTCAAACAAAACTGCTCTCCATAACATGTGATAGCTCATAGTTACTGTGTGTATAATATGTGATAATGGATACTACTGTGTGGTGTAAAAGTATTAAAAAACAAAACTAAAGAAGATTGACTCTTTCTCTGCAAACAAGAAAGACTGTGCTGCACCGTACCGTCTTCTTCCACATATACGTGGTTGGGTCGCGGGGGCAGCAGCCTAAGCAGAGAAGACCAGACTTCCCTCTCCCCGGCTACTTCATCCAGCTCTTCCCGGGGGATCCCGAGGCATTCCCAGGCCAGCTGAAAGACATACTCCCTCCAGGGTGTCCTGGGTCTTCCCCGAGGTCTCCTAATGGTGGAACATTCCCTGAACATCTCACCAGGGAGGCATCCGGGTGGTATCTTAATTAGATGCCTGAGCCACTTCATCTGCCTCCTCTCAACGTGGAGGAGCAGAGGCTCTACTCCGAGCAGCTCTAGCTTCTCACCCTCTCTAAGGGAGAGCCCAGACAACCTTGAGAGGAAACATCTGCTTGTACCCGCGATCTTGTCTTTTTGGTCACTACCTACAGCTCGTGGCCATAGGTGAGGGTGGGAATGAAGATCGAGTGGTAAATCCAGAGCTTCACCTTTTAGCTCAGCTCCCTTTTCACCACAACAGATCTGTGCAGAGTCCACATCACTGCTGATGCCATACTGATCCGCCTGTCGATCTCCCGTTTCATCTTTCCTCACTCGTAAACAAGACCCTGAGGTACTTGAACTCCTCCACTTGGGGCAGGATGCCATCCCTGACCCAGAGAGGACACTCCACCCTTTACCGGTCGAGTACCATGGACTCAGAAAGACATATTAGTCAAAATGATGGACAACAAAACACTACAAACATTGAGCATACTGACTCTGTCCCCTCTATCTGATTTCAATAACAGGGACCCTCTGTTGGCTGGCTGGAAATCAAAATTGAATTGTAAAACTGTGCCTCCTTCTCAGCCTCCAGCCTGAGCCTGTCTCTGCCCAGAGAGGACGTGTCGTCCCGGGGTTTAATTCAATTCCCTTCCTCATCCTCTCGTCAGCCGCTTTATTGTTGGCCCTTCATATGATTTATCGAAACAGCCCTTCTGCTTCTCTTCCAGGCACTAACTTTGATGGGATGCAGCGGGGTCTCCAGAAAGTGGAGTCAGAATCAATTTCTGCAGTGGCCATGTTATATTGTGCATAAATTCAAGGGAAATAAATGCAGATTTGATATATGTTAACAGCGTGTTTTAGTCACAAAACCAGTTGTTGCTCATTTGTTGCTGTTTTTCTTGGATTTTATGTACTGGGTGTCTTATGTTAATGTTATTTATTCATTGTTTACTTTCTTTCTCCATCCCTTGTCTGTTCTCTCTTCACACTCCAGCCTTACTTATCTGTTCCACTTGCTCTTGTGCCCTATCCCGGTCAATTTATTATTCTGACTTGGTGTTAGCACCCTCCCTCCCTCTCTTCCCTCCTCTTATTGGCTGTTATGTTTTCACTATTGTATCATCCATCATTCTGAAGTTTGCGTGCTGTGGTACTCAGGTTTGTGCGTGTGGGAGTGAAAAAGTGTGTCTGCTAGGATGAGGTGATGCAATTTTGGACGAAGCAAGTCCCACAGGTCATTATAAATTTCAGTGGGAGTGTGTGCACCCCGGTGTGTATGTGTGTGTGTTTGTGTGTATCATCCTCTTAAAGCTTGTTAGCAACATTCATCTCCTCCCTTGTTTCCCACTTTGCGCCTCAGCCCTCCCTCCTACAGACGTATAAAAGTATTTCTGTATTATTTCATAGGAGAAAACTCGAGGATTATGCAATTAGCGGGCAAATGCTGATCAGCTTGAATTGAAAGTTTGGGCTTTATGGAGCTCATTAGTAACTATGTGAGTGATGTAAATAGTATCAGTATAGAGTGGGATTTAGTTCAATTGGAAACTGTAGACAGTTGTAGATTCATGTGGAAATGAACTCTCTGCAGAAAGTATTGATTTTTCGATTTGGTTCACATTAAGGAAGCTTAAGGGACATTATTCCTGTTTCAGTTCATTGCCGACATACGGACAAATTTATCAACCCCTGGAAACAGTCATAAAATCTTTCTTATCCATAGCAACAGCAAACTGTACTCCTGCAATTTTGTATCCCTTGATAGGGGTTATTTTTCACCAAACAGTTATTAATGACATATCAATCATGCCAAAGGCAATTTCAGGCCCCTGGAAGCTGAAGCGTTGCAGTTATTACTCGCAGTAATGCTCATTTAAATTGACATTTCAGGACTTGGCTCAGGAATGAGATTGGAGACTCAGTTTTATATGCTCAGCATTAGACTGTTGGGAAATGTGAGCCTTGCAAAGGGGATGAAACTGTGGGGAGGGGTCTTGCTTCTGTAAACTTGAGGTACAATCCTGGGGTTAGAAGCCTTTGTAAGATACAAGTTACGGTAGTTCAACCAGCAGTCAATCGAGAGGCCAGGGGTCCATCGGTCACATGTTGATGTGTCCGTGGGCAAAACATTTCATCCCAAATTGCTCACACTGCTGCATCAGTGGCGTGTAAATGGGAATTAAAGTGTGAGGATGTGAGCTGTAGCTGAAGCTGATGCCAATGGACAGCTCAGTCAGTGAGTGAAATCTGAAAGTAAGTGGTTATGTGTGACCTCCAGTGTAAAAGCACTTTACAAGCTGAAATCTATTTGTCAAGATACACTTTCGCCAGACAATGAAAGTACAGTGGTGGGTCAAGAGGAAAAAGGTTGAGTGAGTGAGAGTGGCCATTAATGCAAAATTTGAAAAACCATTATGTTTAAAAGTGAGGGTTAATTATGAGGCCCACAGTCTTGACCTTTGATCCACAATCTCCAAAAATGGCTGAATTTATTCCTGAAATAGAACAAACAATGTCCAGTCACAGCTGACAAACTGGCCAACGGACCAAAACCTTTGTCTGACATTTTTCAAAGTCTTTTGTCAAAGTGGAAATTTGTGCAACGTTTTGAGAAATTGCCCCCTTGGTATAGAGATGAGCATGAGGCACGAAGACCTTGATCTTTGTTCTATGACCCACCAAATCTAGTTAACCGTTTAAAGTAGATCCTAGACCTAACCATCTTCAGATAACGCTCTTAAAAGCAAGAGAGGAGCCTTAAGCCCAGTTACCTTGACCTTTGACTGATGACCTTCAAAATGTACTCATTTCATCCTCAAGTGATAGTGGGTATTAGTGGAAAGTTTAATAAAAAAATCTCATAGGGTTCTTGGAATAAAGCATTTAAGCTAGAGATGAACATGTGTCCTACAGACCTTGACCTTTGTCCATGACCCTGCAAAACCCTGTCAGTTTTTTCTCAAGTCAGTTAAGTCAGCAGTGCAAGTTTAAAGAAAATTCCTCAGAAAATTCTTGAGATACCACACCGTATCTCAATCAGGATATCAACATATATATTAAGACAGTGGGTATGATCGTGACTTTTGGCTTTTGACCTAAAATTTTGATCGAGAGTCACCTATTCATTTTTGAGTATGTTTTGGTCTGTTGGAGGAAACCCTAGCACCCAAAGAAAACCCAAGCATCAAGCCAGCAACCATCTTGCTTTGTTTCACCTGCTACACTCCCATGTCACCTTGGACTAATGACCCAAAAACCTAATTTGTTAATTCTTGAGTCAGAATGGATGTTTTTGCAAAATGTGAAAGAAATTAAATGTGACCCCTGACTTTGACTAGTCAATGCATTGTTTAATGTCAAAATGTTAACAAAGTTTGAAGAAAAAATTCTAAAGGGTTCTTTAAATGTCACATTCACAGGAAAGGCGTGTAAATATATATGTGTGTGTGTATGGACATCGAGAGCCGAGAGGCAGAATCAAAAAACAGAATGCAGGGTCATAAAAATAACCGATGTCTTCAAGGAGCTTTTTTTAAGTGGGGCTAAGAAATTGACAAGTAGCTGAAGCTGCAATTTCATCCACTGTATGGTTGGCATTATTTGATCTATTTGTGCTTGTGTGGTGTAGCAAGAAAAGTGCAGCTTTATACCCAGAGGCTGCACTGAATCTCATTCACTGTTCATCAGCAAACACAAACTTTTCACTGTCTTGTTTTGTGTGGTCTGTTGCAAACAGGATTACAACTTATGCCCCCAAGAAAGTTCGGAGGATTTTTTGCATGTTGGATATGAATTTTCCCAAATCTGGCAGGCTTTTTAAAATGAGAATAGAGGCTTATTCCACCAGCGTGTCTAAAAATAGACATAAGCCGAGACAGGCGAATAATAACTGGCAGCCCTGGTGTTCTGTGCCAGCCCACTTAACAGTCTGCACATTTACTCAGTGCCTTTAAAACATTAAGCACCTTAAGGCGCTACCTGGATATGCACCAATTAATTTTTTTGTGGGATTTCATAATAACTGTGGATTCCCTATTAATCTAAGTCATTTTGAGGATAAGTTTAGACTGTAAGGTGTGTTTTTTCAGTTTTTACAATGATCCAGGAACCAAGTACTTTGCACTTTCTAACTGATGAGTGAAAAGATAGAGACGATGTAATGGCAAGCACCCAAACCGCCTTTGACTGATGAACTACTGTATAATTTATAGTTATCCAGAATAAGTGTCTTTCTGTCCAATAAAAGAAGACGTCTATTAATGTGAAGACCAAGACCTGCCCAAGACGTGTATTTTTGCCACTGCATAGGCTAATCCAGGAGGCTTCTTCTGTATTTACTTTAACTCAAAGCTCATTTTGAAAGCTTAAACTGGTCTATTTTCTAAGCTTCTTTAAACATTGTTGTGTTTTCCTTAATCCTCACAACAGAGGTGCTTAGAGTGAATTAAGGCTGAGCCACAGCATTGAAAGGAAAGATCAACAGAAAAGAGAGCACTTTTCTCCATATAGATGCAGAAAATGGAGGACACATTGGAGATGTTCATATCCATTTAAATATTTAAAGTATTTTCAAAGTCCTTGACATCTTTACTTTTTGACTGCACTTTTTGTTTTGATGTGCTTGAAGATGTTGATCGCCACTTGTACCAGCAGTTTAACCTGGCAAGTTGCTCTATCACCTATGGGAAAGTTTCAGATTTGAGCCCAGATGTCACATGTTGTCTCCTTGGGCAAGACCCGTAACTCCCAGTTGCTCCCACTGCTGCATCAGTTGGGTGTAAATAGTTATAAAAGTGTGTGGATGTGTTAGCTGATACTGATGAGTAACTTACATAGAAGTACAAGCATCAGAGAGTGAATGTGAGAATGGATGGGTATAGGTATAAGAGTATTATAAATAGTCATACAAGCTTAAGTCCATTATTCAGTTCCCAAGTCCTTTTCTGGCTTGATGTGAACACAGCTTAAGATTAATCCATACATTTACTTGATAATCATTAAAATGTAGCTTTTATATGATGGCATTACTGACTAGGAAAGTAATAAGTTGGATTATTTGGGCCCCATGAAGACATATTCAAATTTTTGCAAATTTTGTCAGAGAGAAAAAGACTTACAGACAAACAAAAAAATGTGGCCTTGGTCTGTCAAGAAAATATTTGACACTTGTATATAACCAGTTGATGACCCCTGTCCTGTGGCATTAATGAATTGTCTGATTCTGATTCTCTGTCCCCCTGGACAACAATTATTTTTGTAAAGGAAAGGTTCATACCACTTAAAAAAGGAGTCTTACTATTTTAACAGGCAACAATCACGAAATTAGGAATTTGTTGCTTTATTGAGTGATTTTCAGTATCTAGGTTTTGAATAAATGTTCTAAATAGAAAAAATGCCAAATGTATCAGTGTTCATGTCATTGCCTGTCTTTAGTAATCTTTACACACAAGCCAGCAGAAATGTGCCATTTCATTTATTGTAAAAAGATGAACTGAGTTTAAGCAATAAAGCAATAAAACTGTTTTACAAACACGTGCTTAGCTGTGTGATGTTGAAGCCAATGTAAACAGGTAGGCGTATAGTAACTGGCTAAAAAAGGCTTATTTTCATGTGTTGTGGTCGAAGCAGACCTGCCTACTTCAATAAATGATTCTCCTTTAGCAGCAGAGCTTATGAATTGGAACAAGAACAGTAGTCAAGGTAAACTGTCAAATCAAGTTTGAACAATCAGCCCCTGGCCATAAAGTGTGTGTCATCTCACATTTCTCCTCCTCACTGTTTCTTTCTCTCTTCAACTGGGACAAGCTTAACATCTGTTAAAAAAAAAAAAAAAAAAAGACCTTCATGTTATTATTTGAATTTTTTGTCTTTTTTTCAGACACATTTGCTAGCAAGGTTGCGGCCATCCAGGACCAGTACGCAGACGCCTCCATCGGCAACGTCACCGGCTCCAATGCCGTCAACGTGTTCCTCGGCATCGGTGTGGCTTGGACCATCGCTGCTGTTGCCTGGCGCACTAAGGGCAAGCCGTTCAAGGTGGATCCAGGCAACCTGGCCTTCTCCGTCACCCTCTTCACCATCCTCGCTGTGGTAAGCGTGCTCACGCTTCTGTATCGGAGACGTGCGAACGTGGCCGGCGGCGAGCTTGGGGGACCTCGGACTTGCAAGCTGCTAACGTCGCTGCTGTTTGTGTCGCTGTGGCTGATTTACATCCTGCTGGCTTCTATGGAGGCCTACTGCCACATACCAGGGTTTTAAATGGAGAGGGGAGGGACGGGAGAGAGACACTGCCAACATGATGAGATGAATGGATGGACAAAGATGGACCAGAAAAGGAAATATCGGAAGAAGAGGTGGATCATGATGGGTAGATCTTATATTTTTCAGTCTGCGAATATTTAAGTTTGAACATTTGTTGAGTCAGATGAACTTTTTCTTTTTTAACAATTTAATTTCCTCACAAGAAGTTATGCCATAAAGAAAGTCTATAAATCTCAAACTATATCAAAAGTTATTTTTATCCAGTTATGAAGAACGAGAAAGAAGGAGTCTGCATCAAGTATTCATGAACTTAGAGCTAAGAAGATAACATTACAAAGCAATTTTTAAGAGTGCTTTTATGTAGTTCCAGTTTACTGCCAAACAAGAACAGAGGAAGAAGAAGAAGAAACAGACAGCTGAGAGAGCTGTTAGCCAATCAGGAGGCCTCTGAAGGTAAAAACAAAGAGGAAAAAGAAAAGAAGTTGAGACAGGAAGCCTGAGGCAACAAACACAGAGCAAGTCTGCATAAAGTTACTGAAAAACAAGAGGGGATGGCGTAGAGAGAAGTTACAAATAGATGAGTGGAATAAGCAGATGATCAGCAACCCCTCAATCTCCCTCACTGTCTGTGAGCAATGGTTCCTCCCATTTTAAGAGCTGAACTCAACGTAATACTATCAAAAACTCATTTCCCCCAATTGAACACTCATAAACACACACTTTGGGGCCCTCAGGTGAACCCGCAGCGGGGGGGGAACACTCACTAACTTGTGATTGTGCCGGCAAGATGAAAACTGACAAACTTCTTGTCTTGATCTTTTTCCTTCTCTTCTTGAATACACTGTGCTAAATCATCCATTCATCCTATTTCACGCACACACTCTTACAGTACACCACCTTTCCTACAAATGCTCCCCTCTCCCTCCCTTTTGCCTTACTATAAGCCCTCCTTGTAGGAACTGTCTAAAAGTTGTGATAATGCATCGCCGTAGTCACCGCAGCCCTCTTTTTAATTGAGCCAATCCCAAGTTCCTCCCATTCTATGCCAACTAACAGCCTTGTGAAGGAAAAACACCCTCCCCCTTTTTTTTCTGAACTTTTCAATGGTGTCACGTGTTGATGTTGTTACCGTGCAATTGTAAAAAGACTTATAAATATATACTGAAGTGATGAAGACAAAGAAAGTTGAAGAAGATTGTTTAGGAAGATGGATCTAGTATGAAGATGCTTGATAAACAGCTGGGGAAAATCTCAAATTTGGATTGAGAAACAAAAATGTTTGATAAGCAGTGCAAAAAGACAAGCCGTCCACCTTGTTATAGTCGTCTATCTTGCTGTTGAGAAGCGTTGTGCACTACACATTGTGAGGTACACTGTTTACACTCTAAAGTTTCATGAAAAGGCCGGGAAGCAAACACAAGAACAAGTAGAGCCAGGAGAATGAAGACAACAGCAGGACCAATCAGAATGAAGGATCAAGAAGTACATGGCCATGATGGTGTTTGTCAAAGACAAATCAAATTTATGACCATATCCAGTGTTTTTAATTGTACATGATTATATAAGAACTTTTATTGATGTATGTGAGAAAACTCTGATGTATAATTTATGTGAAGTCCCCATCTTTGAAAAGAAGAAAAGCCCAGAAGCATGGAAGCTCCACGCAACAGTTCCTACAAAACAAGGTTCTAGAAAACCTTTTAAGAAGTCCATCACAAGGGAAAAAGACAGTTAGGGCTGATGACGAACAAAAACAAGTGATGACTCACTAACCGAGGGAAAGTGGAGACGCTCTGAGGGGAAATGTACGGCAGCTCTGAAATATCACATGACTGTTCTGGAGAGGTTGTAACATTTGTGACGTTTCTTTGTACTTAAAATGAAAATCACACGTCTCTGTTATCCAAAGATTTAATGGGAACACTGTCACGGATCACAGTTCATTTAAAGTGTGCCGGTTTGACTTGTACAAGTCCCACAAGATGCCAGTGCTTGTTTAAAAACTGGCAAGTTTAAATGTATAATGTGTTCACGCTACAGATGACAAGATTGATATTACTTACGGGAGTGAGCCTGTAAAAGCTGTGCTATATTTTTGTGTTTGTGATGTTTGTTGAATCAGGCATGGCGTGAGAGAAAGTATAAGATACTAGAAAAGCTTGTTGTGGCTGTGTCTAAAACTGCATACTTTCATATTATACATGGTAAGTGTGACATCAAATTGAGTGCATGGATATTCCAAACTAATGATTTGCAATTCTGTCTGTAGGAGAAATGCCTAACTGTAAATTCGATTGAGCCTGTATGGCATTTTCCGTAATATCTTAACACTGAGGTCACAGCGACTCATTCACTCCCAAAAACACATCATGTTTGCACATTGATGAATGAGGTTGTCATGTCAAGTATCTATCAGTATTAGTTAGTAACACTCATTTGCTCTCATACAGTCCATACATCTCATACACATGTACATCAATCAATATTTATGTTTGATATTTCTTTATCAAGATTTTATTAAACATGAATCCACCATAAGTACAGCACTTTGCCACATTTAGCAAAAGTTACAGTGGAATTGGCAAGAAAACCTTCTGTTTAGCAGGCAGGAAATCTTGAGCAGAACCAGACTCTTGTTAAACAGCCATCTGTTGAAGCCCTGCTGGGGTGTGAAAGGGTCGAGAGAAAAGCAGAACAAGAGAAAGGCCGGCAGAGACAAAGGAACTAAAATTAGTTCCTTTGTTTCTGCCTGGGCAGCTGTAAATTTACAGCTGCCCAGACTAAAACTCCTCATCATGTTTCTCTCTTTATGGTTATAAGAGAATTATTATGGTAGAATTAGCAATAACAACCATGGATAGAAAGATTGTGTTGATATTAACATTGTCAACTGTAATGGTTATGAAATGGAGATGACTGATACAGGTTATTATATTAATTTAGTTAAGCTCCTATTAAATAAAAAAGCAGTTGACATGCCACTGATGCAGCAGTAAGAGCAGCTCTGGTAACAGCAGTGTGTTGCTCAAGTACACATTAGCATGTGGGTTGGACCTTTGACCTTCTGTTAGAAAGAGACCTGCACCTCCACTGATCCACTGTTGCCCTGGCCAGAAATGTCAACTTTAAAACAGAGGCACATTTCCCATACTATGTTGCTAAATTACACAAAAAACCAACACAGCAGTGATTATATTACCATGAGCTCCATCTGCTTTTGAATCATTATTGTATGTCTTTAATGAACTGTTGGTTGTGCTAGCTTGTTGTGAACTTGGCATTTAAATTTGACTTGTTTTGTAAGAGGTGAAAAAAAGATGGCTGGGTAATCATGGCTGAATCTCCTGGTTCCAGATTTTCAGGTGGATTTCATTCATTACACGTTTGACATTTTGGTATGTGTTCTTTCACTTGCACAGTTTAAGCAGACCCATGAGCTGATTTTCCAATTTCAGGGCTTTTGTAGTTGTCAGACAGCATCTGAAATCATAATGGTGGTAGCTAGCATGATTGCATGATTTGTTCTCATCTTTTAGCTATCAGGAAGTATATGAATCCCTTAATGTATGCAGAGCTTCAGCTAACAGAGAATATTTGATATGATTTATATACTTAAAGAGTTTGTTTGGGGTACTGTGGGGGACAAGTGTGTGCACCATAGCAAAAGCTTTTCTTCCTCTTTGTGAATTTGAGCCATGAGTCATGTATTATAAATGATTCAGTCGTATGAATTGACTGATATACCATCAAGTTTAAATATGAAAGTCAGCAGCATCTACACATTTCAGGCTAATGACGCAGAAATAGGAGCATACTGGGGTTACATTTCTTCACCAAAGGAACTCCAGTATGTGAGCTGGGACTTGGCCCCTGACCTTCACTTGAAAGATGCCTGGCTCTCCCACTGACCACTGTCTCCCACATGAGAAGATGGTGGGTTTAGAAGTGGGTTGGAATGGCTTACTAACTCTTGGCTTAGATTGCAGTATGCAGTATCTGTGTTTGATTATGTATTAGTATATGATATGTAATAGTGTGTTGTATGTCATATGCAGTTTTGGACACAGCCAAAGAGAATATTTGCAGCATATCATCTTAAATCAGTCATTTTGTTTTTGAGTGTCTGAATGTGTGAATCCTGGGTTTACATTGTCTGTCAACACCCTGCTTTGCCCTCTGGCTGGTCTGAAGCTCAGCAGAAGGAAAAACCACATGACTTGTCAGTATAAATTATTGTTTAATGTATTCTCTTTTTTAACAACATATACATAAACTCTGCAACCAATTTCGTCTAAATGCCAGCAATGCTTTTTGTGAACTTCAGAGAAAATCCAGAGGGACAACAATAATTAAACTGCGTTTTACCACCATTCACTAAGAGAAGAGAAAAGCACTGAAAACAACAATTTACCTGCCCACCATTCGCTTTGTTGAATATGGACAATTACCTGCTGCTTTTATCCCTCTGTAAATGCACAGAAAGCTCAGACGTGACCAGGCTAAACAAATGGAAGCTTCTCAAAGGTGAATGCTTGTATAAAGAGGGGATAAGTGGTAATTTCAAGCTGAGGAAATGCTTGCATTTTCTGTTGTTGCTCAAAATATGACACTTGAGATACCTCACACTAACTTTCACATTGTCAGAGCTATGAAAGAAAAGAAAAGATCATCAATTTAAAAAAAAATGGTTGAAAAACAGCACAGAAAGCTTAAGTAATTACTCAAACATCAATGTTAAGCTAACATTCCCTTTCTCAGCTGATTTCAGTCGAGCCAAGATTCAACGTTAGAAGGGGCTTGGTCACCTGCCAGAAGCTCATGCTCTGTTTCAAGGACTATTTCTTGGCTGCAAATATTTGACACTACTGTCTGGAAATTAGACATGATGCCATGGCAAAGGTTCCCACCTTGTACAAGAGCTGCCCTGAAGTTTAGATTTGATGGCTTGCTCTCAGAAATGTCAGCATGTCATGTGCTTAAAGGGCTGTGGACTAGATTTCTGAGGCACCAAGATAGTTAAGGCCTCAAATCGTCTCCCGTGGAACCCCGTACAGGAACGTTTGTCACACATGAGAAGGACAAATTTAAGAACAGCAATCCTTGATTACATATTCAGTTGAATTCATCCCCAAAGAAACTGAAAAGTTTAGATTCTTGAAAAAATGTTAGCTTCAAATCTGAGAAGTCAGCTGTGGTGGCTAGGGTTGATACAGCACATGAAATACATTTTAACAACTCATGTTTGCACTGAAAGTTTTTTGTCAGATTTCTACGCTCCAACCTCATCACCTCTCGTAGATTAATTTTACATGGAGATTTGAGGTTTGATGGTTTTCCAACTTAAAACTCCCCTGTATAAGCCGACAGGTGGATGCTGTGGGGGTGGAGGGTTAAAGGCTCGAGTGCTGTACCAATGCAGGCAGTGCTGGCAGGCTGAAGCAGAGAAACAAGCTGGAGGTCTTTCAGCTTAAATAGCCTGCTAAGTGACTGGTTTATTCAGAAAAAGGAAGCATAATGCATGTCTGATGGGAGTCAGTGCAGCTGGCGTTGTCTGCCTAACCATGCACAAAGCGTCTTTTGTATGTTAAAGCAACCTTGGTGTGTTGTTGCAAGAAGTTTCTAAAGAGTGCTAAACATGAAAAAAACAGTGGAGGCTGATTAGGATGGCTTGGTCTTGGTTTTTAAGGATTTTTTTAATAACCAGTGCACTCAAAATTGGGATATCAATGATGCTAGAAAAGTCATTATTGTGAAAATTAGGACTGAATTTATGCTGTGTTTAAAAAAAAAAGTGTCTGTCCAAACACTGATATTTTTATGTCTCCTGTGAACTTGTATTATGCTTTATTATACCCCTTAGTTTATTCAACATGTCTCCTCTCTGTTACAGAGTGCTTCCACGCACAAGACAAAAAGTCTGCAATATCTGGACTTCACCCTCTTCCCCTATTTACAGTGCCATTGGCTGCCTGAAACAGCTAGTTCCCTTAGCCCCGTCTCCAATAGACCTACCAGTGTGATGTCATACCATTGTTTCATATGCAGTTCAAGGCCATTGGCTTGAAGTGGGAAGCCCAGTGCAGAGCAGAGATGTTAGAATGAATGCAGGGTCATTGACAACATGGTGCCAACATGTGGAAGGGGACCTTAAAGTGGCAAGAGCTCTAATTGTGTGTCCCAGACGGACAGACGGAGAATACAGATTGATCAGTGGTACTTACTATGTGAAAGCAGAAGGTTTTTGAACAATCTTGACCGTGAAGATACTCCAACAGTCATCAAAAATGAAAACTGTAAGTTTGACAGCCACAAAGCGAACATTTTTTTCGTGTTCGACCTTGAAAGAATAGTTTGGTCAGTAAAACAAAACACCCCTCTGAGTCAGCGGTATACTAGATCAAGCATAAACATAACATGACAATCTTGGTTATTAAGATTTATTAATGCTGATTTTTTTTTACCAATGGGATGTGTCTGTAAATAGGGGCACAATCAGCTGATACTGGTGTTAACCCAAGCACCCCTAGATAGCACATCAATCATTCGGACAACATGAGTTTTCCATCTTTCAGGACAATCTTTATCCCAAAAGCTCTCCCCAACATTCAACTTCATGGCGTAATTCAACTGAAATAAAATCAAAGGGGTCATTATCTTGGTTTCTTCAGAATTTCGGTGATAGTCCAGTTTGTTACCAAGTAAGTCTGTCAGAAATTTAAATAATATAACCCAAAACACTAGGACAATGTCATTCATTCAACTCCCGAAAGTCACCAGAGTTAACTTGTCCTGTAGACGTCATTTGCCAGCATTGACATAACCGCTGCGCTCTTGAATGACTCCTGGCCCACTGTGACACCAGGATGCATGTCAGGCCAACCTGTTTTTGTCAATGAGCTCTGTCACAGTTGCCCGCAAAGGAATGAGTGGGCAGGATAATAGTGCCACTGACGCCACAGGAACACGAGAATACCAGGCCCGATTTAGAAACGTTACGCTTCTTAAAGGTTGATAAGCCTTGCTGGAGGACGACTGAGTATGTGTGTCTGTGCGTCTGTCTTTGTGCATGCTTCTAAGTGAGTGAAGAAATGCAACCATATTTTTAGTCTCTAGCCTGTTGCTTAGCGACCATCCATCTGTAAGCCGTTGTCTTCTTGACTATTGCTGTTGTGTGACAGTGCGTGTGTGTCGTTTTCTCGATGCTCCTCATTTTGTCTGCTTGCCCTTCTTTCCAGTCAGTGTGACATTATAAATTCTTCTTTCTTTTACTCTCTCTGAGTTGACTTTAGCACCTATCACCGGCCCCTGTGTTCCTTTTGTACAACATTTTATTGTTTTTAATTTTTGTTCCTTGTGCCTCCCCTTTGTTTGCATGTGTATTCATTCTGCATGCCCATCTGTGCCTTTGTGGGAGTGTGTTTTTGTGTGTCGGTTGGTGTTGTAATCTCCTTATAAGGGCTCGCCCTGTTTGTCTCTGGCTGAGTCCCATACGCTAGATTAATGAATTGGAATGCCAACCTGACCCACTGTAAAAGATGCCTGAAATTACGATCCATCCCTTGTGTGAGCTTGTGCGTGCCAGATAAAATGTACGTGATACTCTCCCTGGCCTGATGTGTGTGTGTACGAGTGTGTGTGAGAGGCTGGTACTGTATGTGAGTAATGCATTAAGCCTGCTGACTCAGCATTCTCTGATTGGCTGAAGTCTAGACACACAGTCACACGTACACATCACTTTTAATTTATACACATGTACTGTACATGCAGAGACACGGACGATCGATATGAGAATCAATCAAGTTTTCGTGCACACAGTGCACACTCATACACACAGTTGCTGACCGTGGTTACATTTTTAATCTCTACAATGTATTATGGGTAAAAAAATGACCACTCTTAGGGTATGAGATTAGAACTGAATCATAATTATTTCATGTGTGTATGTCAGAACACAGTTTTGAGGTTGATTTGTTGTATGTGAGACCATTTGAGTAAGTGGTGTGCACAGGCATTGCCATCATATTTAATATTTATTTTCTGATATTTTTATTGTGTTGCATTTCTAAGCCTCTTTCTATGGAAGTTCATATCCATTTGGTGGCATTAGTATCTCATACTTTGTGTCAGTTACACAGCTTTATGACCTACAGTATATCATGACAGACATTGGCTGGTGGCAGTACAAAGCAAAACTGGAGGCAACATCAAATGGTTCCTACTTAGCAGGCAGCATCGAAGTCTTAGTCTGTGTTTTGTTTGTTCCAAGTAATATTAATTGATCAAAGCTAATTCTGCTTTGACCAGTCTACGGTCTGTCAGTGTTAACACTCGGTCCTTGATAGTAAGTCATCTCACATAATGAGAGAGAGCTGTATTATCTTACACAGTTGTCCAAAATAAGCCAAACTTGCTAGCTAGAGCTTACCAACATGTCTGAAAGTGTTTTTGCCTCTAGTTTAGCTCATAAAAATATTAAACTCTACACACACACCAGAAAATGGTCCATAGTTTAAAGCATAGAAGGGGGTAATATCAGACTATAAAATGGATTCTGAGAGACGTAACACTTCAAGTTTAGATCCTCCAAACCTGTAGTTCTGAACTGGTCCACTCTTAGGACACACTACCACCTTTGTAATGAGAAATTGTGACAAATTTCCAAAAGCATTCAACCAATTAATGAAAACATGTCGCAGTTTGGACCCAAGATGGCAAAACAAATATGTTAAAAAGTGCATCATCAGAGCCTGTGTTCACAGTCAACTACTTAAACGCTGGCATTTTCAAAAGTAACAGTGTAGTCCAGAGATTTAAACCACTCAGGGTACTTCAGCAGAAAAACACCTGCAGTATCGGCTGCTTTTTCTCACTGCACTCACAACGCCCAGCAAAGGCATTTCTTCATGAACGGCCAATCAAAATCAAGAAGGGGCTCCCGCAATGCCAGTAACAATGGCAGAGGAGAGTCTGATCTGACTTGTCTTTTCTGGGGAACAATTTCCCACAACTGATACTGTTGCAAAGACATGGTTCCTTCACTGTTTTCTGAGTTAGTGATGAATTCAAGCAAATATAAGAGCTATTCAGACATCCTTAAAGATACCACCAAGGGAGGTGGAGGTCACCTTCAGCTCTGGGATACAGCCACTGCCATAAAGCGTAATCCTGAATCTTTCAATATATTCACTTAAATGCTATAGCTTCAAATGCAAGTTTTAACTTTGAAGGTGTGTAGCTGTATGATTTAACTTATTTTAAAAGAACCACAAGTCCCCAATGTTAAAGAAACTTCACAGATTAAAGCTCCTGTCAGGACTTTTTGACTAGTCATAAAAATAACGGAACATTGATATCAATGCTGTTTTAAGTCCCAAAAGTAAAGCAGATCACCATAGATATGGAAAATGTAAAAAATTGGATTACCTGTGTGGACTTTTTTCAAAAGCAAAGTAGACCACCATGAAGATGAAACTTTTATTATTTCATTGTTGTTATATTTATGCCCTAATTGGCTGCTGTGCGGCAGGAGGAATGCAAAAATTTAGCAGAAACAGCAATTTCCTTTTTCTAAATTCAATTAGTGATTTGTCTGATCAAATAAATCAGCATTAATAATTTTTTAAAACTAACAGCAACAAAGAAAGTTCGAAAATCCTCACAGGAGCTTTATTTCCTGATGTTTGCTATTTTTGATGCTTGTTGAGACTCTGGCTTAAGAATTGTGTAAATCAAAGCAAATATCCTGTGAGTGTTCCTGCTGTTGTCTTACCTGCAGATTTGGAAACAGACCTGTTTTGTGTGTCTGTGTATGTGTGAGAGAATGACTCCCAACCCCAAGACTGATTTTTATTTCAGCCACATTTCCCTCTCTCCTATTGGTCACTCTCTACCTAATTAATATTTATATATTTTACTTATTTCTGCTTTTGTTTTATTTATATATCATGCAGCCCTATTTATGAGGTCACAAAGTGCTTTTGATATAAATATCTGGTGTTTTATTTTTCCATTTATTTTAATTATATTATACTATATTGTAATGTATATTTGTGCTTCATTCATTTCCATTGTTTTGTATTGTTTTGGTGATTTGTTTTGTACAAAGAAATTCCTCAGAAAGAAAAGCAATTAGTGTAGTAACAAGTTAAAGTGTGTGCTCTTACCCTTTTTATCATACATGAGTGTGTGAGTGTGTGCGTATATGAATGAATGCATTTCTTCATATCATTCCATCCATGAGTGTGTCGCTGCATGATTTAAGCTCATTCTGAATACAATGTTGATGTTGGAAATGTTGTAGTAAAGAGTAAAGTATTTTTAAAACGCTGATAATGACATGACATGAAAAATGATATAGATGTTTACAAAGACCAAACTTTTCTTTTGTCTCTTTTTTTCTCAAAGATGAAATAAAACTTGACTGGCAAATGCTCTGCACACAGTCTGCTTATTTTCCACTGAAGATGAAGTCTTTAACGCAGAAGATATTTTTTCAACATGAAGAGGCTAATTTCACTAAATATCTCTAATTAGCAAATGATCCGTGGTAATCATGTTTGGTTTAAACTGATTATAGCTGATGCCTAACAAGACACAGCATCACTTTTATATTCTAATGGCAAGAATATATTTAAATGTTGTGCACAGTTTTAGGTGACACAGCTAAAACAGGTTAAACTTACTAGTAAATAATTGCTACATCTATACTTTAAGATCAGACTCCTGCAGCCTTTAAAGTGAAGTCTGTCTCAAACAACTCTCATGCTTTCTGTGCAGTCACTGATGTCAGGATTAGAAACCCTAATCAATGTTATTATCTTATAGAGCTGAGTTCAACATTTTAATTAATATAATATACATGAAGTTGCATATCACCACCGTTAAAAAGTATCTACACTGATCAGTAATATGGGCTGTGATATGGAGGGTCAGTAGGCGATATGTTTTAAATTAAAAAGCTAAATACATCAGCTTACGTTATCCCTTTGTTAGTCTGTTTGAAGATTGTTACCAATCAATATCTGTTGCTTATTTTCACCAAATTTTTCAGGCATCTCCAATAAAAAGGAGAGATTTTGAGACAAAGACGTGTTAAAATTTTAACTCACTTCTGTGTTTGAGGACCCATTGCAGCATCACTCCATATGGCTAATGCTAACAGATAAATTAAGACAGGGAGGAGGCATCGGGAATTAAACAGTCTCCTCTGCCTAAGCCAGAGATTCTCAGAGATGAGCCTTAAACAAACCTTTTGAATCTTCTTTTCACAGCAGTCAGAATGTGCTTTTGTTGCTCTGCTAAGTTTATTAAAGATGTCAATAATGATTAGCTAAAGCGGTAAAGTGACAGAAGGATTTTTAGTTGGACTGTTAAATAACAAAACCCTGTCTGAGACAGTAATGAGGGGTTTTGTTCTATAAAGAATAACAAGTTTGATCTCTTTAAACCAGACAGCTTAGGCCTTAAATTAGCTTTAGTTGAACTTTAAAAGGCTCTTTAAAATCTGCTTTTGGCTAAATGCTAAGGTCAGTGTGTAAATATGCTTGTGTTTGCACTGAAAAAATAAATTAACTCCAGCAGACGATGGATGTAGCGTGATCTGAAAATGTGCTGGCATTCTGTCAAAACTACAGTCTTAAATTTAGCTGTTATAAAAAGATACAAGGTGATGTAGGTCACATAACTCAGAACAAGAGACACTGTCGGCTCCAAAGAAAATCCAACTTGTTTGATGCCACTTGTGTTGTTTTCACTTGTTCCATTGTATGTATTTTCCCAAGGCAGAGAGGGTGTTGTTGTACATGCCACAGCACCAAAAAACAAAAACATTGTTTTCTTTTCAGGCAGTGATGCGAGCTGAAAAAGCTGAAAATGTCTAAGAACATGTTTGTGGGAACATATTCTGATGTCTGGTACATCTTTGTTCTCTGCATCATATTAACATGCTGTGTGAACACCTCAAAGATAATGAACAGAGAAAAAGACAGTTCTGAAAACAAGACAAGGTAATCTTTTAATCTTCAGCCCTCCAAAGTCTCAGGTTTCTCAGTGGCAGGTTACATTACCTGGAAAACAATGACACTGTGGTCTGATTTGTTGTAGGTCCTGGATTGTTTTCACCACAGTGCAAACATCTGGGTCCTGAACAAAATCGATATCTCATCTTTATTAGGTGTTGTTCAACAGGACCTGAAAGTGAATTTACTCATGTTTCAATATTTAAGAAGAATCTTTATTTAGTATTTTCCATTAATGAGAACCCTCAGGTTGTTTACTAGATTCTAAAAGCATTTGTTTCTCCTCCACATGTTGGGAACTTTGCTATCTTACCAGAATTGGGATGTTCAAATGCTATTATGTCCCACTGCTATGTTCCATGAGCCACACAAAGATGTTAAAAAATGAACAATTCATAACCTAGATGCGTCACAGCTACTACAGCTACTTCATTATTAGCTATAACCCTATTGTGAGACATACTTATGCTAGCACCTAGCCTCTTCTGACTGAAGCTAGTATTAAGCCTATTGTTAGCAAGGAAGATGATTAATGTTACATATGCACAGCGTCATCGTGTAGCATCATTGCTAATGCAAGCCAGTGTTAACAGCAGCTAATGGTTTCAATTGTTTCATAATTTAAGAAATACATATTATGTATTTTAAAAATTAATCAATTAATTGAATTAAGTAGATACATAAATAAATAATTTCATACATTTTAGCCTTCACAACAAAAAAAACAGCAGAAATAACTTAAAGTCCCTGTTAAGCAAATTCAGCCATTTTCTTCTAAACGCATTAAATAGGTCATAGATGTACTTCCTTAAAACATGTGAAAGCCATTCAACCATTCAGAATTTAATTGTGGAGCTAGGCTTCACAAGCTGTTTTTCAAAATTTCTGTGTTCAGGATTTAATGGGCGGGTCAGTAATCATAGCCGCGTTACATAATGGAGCCATCAGTAGCATAACCCCACCCCAGCTGCTTCAGAGGTACAATTACATTCAGCGCATTAGGTTTTTTCACGGTCGCTCTGGAGTCTCGGATAGCATCTCTTACGATAGTTTGCAGCTAGCTAACCAGTCATGTCTCCTCCATGTCGCTCGTGCATCTTTCCTGGATGCTGATTTCATGGGCAAAAACGATGTGTTTCTTTAAGCAGTTGCACTGTCATTTTGCATGTTCATAATGTGATGAACAAAAACCGAGAACTGACTGAAGTGTAATGACAGGTCCTGAGGGAACTGCCCATGTGTAGCAACATACAAGAGGTGTCAAAAATAATCTTTAATCATTGCATTTTGATGTGGATGTAGATGAAGGTGCAATCGACAATGCAGAGATGGTCAATAATCTTTTAATCTTGCAGAGGATGCTTTTAGACTGTAGTGTCACTTTTGTTCCTGAGGAAGAAGAAAAGGGTATAGGAAGATGAGACCTATGATATTTATTTATTCTGGTATACAATGAAAAGACATTTTTGCTGCAGTTGATCTCAAAAGCCATTTATGATTAATAAAAGGAGTTCATATTTACTGGACTGCTTGTATTTCTTGTCTGAAAAGTGGCCTACTACTCGCTGCATTGCTTCATGATGCATCGTAATGTTGAAAAGAATTGTAAGACTAATGAAGACGCACAACTATACAACATACCAACATCTACATGATAAATCATAAAAATGTTGTGTTCATGGTTCCCATGTGAAGTGTAAAACAACCTTATACAGCGGCTTAAACAAAAAAAACCTCTCTCTCAAGCACCAACTGATATGTGATACACAAACAAGAATATTTCTGATGCTGTTCAAAGACATCTTACAAATTAAAAAGTCTGTAAAGTAATTCCCAGTGACTCTTCCTCTCTCTTTTCATTTTTACAAAGGATGACAACCATGCAAAAGCTGTGTCACATTCTGCATGAATCATACTTTTAACTAAAATTGAAAGTACTGACTTCCAGGCAAAGTGAAAATGACACAACTGCCTGTTGTAACTCCTCACTGAAATTTGATCTCAGTCTCTCTCCCCTTGTCCTGACCCTGTCATAGAGGCCCTATAGTAGGAACGTATTCCCCAAAGGAGAGACAGAGAGTCCTCTTCCAACATATGTCAGTGAACCACCTCAGCTGAGGCCCTTTGAACTTAGGAGTGAAGGCACCAGGGGGATTCATCAGTGTGCTTACATATGTTACACTGGGACATGTTTTACGGTGGTTTAAACACAGGATTAGTCTGTTTCCTCTTTCTCTTTGGCAAACACTTATTAAAGGTCACATTAGCGTCTCATTTTTTGTGAAAAATGTCAGTGTGTCTAAATGACATCAACCCAAGGCCAAGAAATAGCTTTTTTGTTGCACTAAAATAGGATTTTTTAAAATGTCTAGATTTGGACCCATATTAATCACCATTACCATAAAATATCCCTGCACATAGACTTTTAGCTGGAAAGAGCCATCTTGAGGTTTGGTTACTCTCTAATGACCACTGCTCCAGTGAACACACATTTGTTTACATTCAGTAGAAGTCTGGAAGACCTCATCCTTTAAATCCCCAAGTTTGTAATGATCTACTGGGTGAGTCCACTTGCAAAGCCAGCAGATATGCAGACTCCCAGAAAGAGAGTAATTTGTTGTTGAAAAGCTGGCATCAGAACCTTCATGCACTTGACGATTTCACAGTGGGATAGTGCTAAACACACACTTACTGAGAACTCACCCCAAAGTCTCTGAGTCTGTGAGTGTGGAGTATAGGATTAAGCAGCAGAAGAACCATCTCACTTTTAAGCCTCCCCAGCGGTATGAAGCCTTTTTCAGGACATTGTTGTGGTTTTTCAGCCACAACTAGACTGTTTGGGTAAAAAAGCAGCAGGTATTTTATTTCCCCTAGACACCCAAGCAGCTAGAAGAGGAAGAGGCCAAAACAAGGCAAAAAGCAGAATAACGAAAGAATGCAACACCTCATTTAAGCTTATGCGATTTTTTTGACTGCTAGATTGTTGAAAAGGCAGTTACCTACTAACATGTTCTCAAAAACAGGTTAGAGTTTTCAGTAGGGCTGTGATCAAATCAGCGGCCCCCTATTTTCCGACATGTCCCCCTCATGGAAGACAATACTTTGATACTTTAATACTAAAGGTCACTTAAAAGGCCACGTTAAAGTGATAGTTCAGTAATTTGGAAATGAGATTGTATGAGGATCATGTCAACAGCATATACATTAGCCACAGTGATTTTGATCAGCTCTGCCCTGTAAGGAGAGAACTGACCTTGAAGCTAGGTTATTTATTGTTTTAGAAGGAGCCAATTTTTTGTGGATTTCAGGTTAAAAGAAACAGCATAGAGGAGATTATACGTTGTACTGAACACATGAAAATCACTTTACTTTCTTGCTACAAACACCAAATCCACTGAAGTTGGGACATTGTGTTAAACAGACATTAAAAACAGAATCAGAGCGCAAACCTTGGCCAGTAGCTCACATATTGCTGTTACATCCATAAACAATAGTACCATGCAAAGCTGCCATCATGATATGATTCCTTGACCCTGAAAACCTACACCTAGCACTCGGAATCATGTTGATAGCATTATTAGTTCGACAGTTATAGAGCAAAACGATCGTCCCCCAATGGCAGTTATCTGGATCATCACCAAAATCTAATCATTTTTAAGTGGGGCAATTACCAACAGTGGAGGTGATGATTAGCAAGTATTTGTATCTTTATTAAATGTAATACACCACAAAGACAACATATTTCATGTTTAAACTGATTTCATCATCTACAGTCCACAATATTAATATGATCTAGACAGGCCCGGATTTAGAATGCATGAGGCCCCTGTGCCATTATCTTGCTAACATGACTCTTTTGTCATATCTGACCTCGGAATAAAATATGTTAAAAAGTGACTTTTGGGGATTTTTTGAGGAAGGAAAACATGCTGGTGTAGAAGGTTTGGTAATATTTTACCTGAAAAATGAGTTATGAGCTTTTTTCCCTCAGAACAGATTTTTTTAAAAACGACATATGACATTTTTGCAGTTTCAGACCACGTATAAAAATATGGTAAAAAGTGACTTGTTGAGACCAAATCATGCAGGAGAACATGCTGATGCAAAAGGGTTGGTCTTATTTGGCTTCAAAATGGACTTGTAAGCTTTATTCCCTCAGGTCAGGCTTTGAAAAAACGACATGCTGACATATGACTTTTTTGCCTTTGGGTTTGGTGAAATAGGGCCTAAAAACATGTACTAGGTTGTTTTCCTGCCATTTCAAAAAGGCATGTTTTAGCACATTTTTGGTGGGTCTGAAAAATAAAAAAATCTCATATGGAGAAAAGGGCTGAAAAGTGCTTTTCTGGGTGAAACAGGGCCTAAAAACACGTACCAGGGTGTTAGCCTGCCAGTTTGATGCCAAGAAAGTAGTGTTTTAGCATAATTTTGGTGGGTCTGAAAACTGAAAATCTCATATTGTTAGCATGTCAATTTTTAAAAAAAAATTGACTTCCTGGAAATTGGAAATTTTAAAAATGGATAAAAAGTACATTTTTAAGCCAGGTCATATTTGGATTAAAAATGGACTTTTTATCCTATTTCAACAATCTCAGGATTTGAAAAAACACTAAGGATAACATATGACTTTTTTCCATTTCGGACTCCAAAAAAAATATGCTCAAACATGACTTTTTAGGTGTAAAACAGGCCGAAAAACATGCTAGTGCAGACGGTTTGGTCATATCTTGCTTCAAAATGGACTTATAAGCCTTTTTCTCTCAGCTCAAGTTTGGAAAAAACACGAAAGTTAACATATGACTTTTTTTCCATTTCGGTCATAGCCAAAAAACATGCTCAAACATGACGTTCTTTTCTGTCTTTCTTTTTATCCATTTAAAAATGGATAAAAAGTACATTTTTAAGCCAGGTCATATTTGGCTTAAAAATGTACTTATAAGCTTTTTTCTGTCAGCTCAGGATCTGAAAAAACACTAAGGCTAACCTATGACTTTTTTTCCATTTCAGGACTCCAAAAAAAAATATGCTCAAACATGACTTTTTGGGTGTAAAACAGGCGGAGAAACATGCTGGTGCAGACAGTTTGGTCATATTTTGCTTCAAAATGGACTTATAAGCTTTTTTCTGTCAGCTCAGGATCTGAAAAAACACTAAGGCTAACCTATGACTTTTTTTCCATTTCAGACTCCAAAAAAAATATGCTCAAACATGACTTTTTGGGTGTAAAACAGGCCGAGAAACATGCTGGTGCAGACGGTTTGGTCATATTTTGCTTCAAAATGGACTTATAAGCCTTTTTGTCTCAGCTCAGGATCTGAAAAAACACTAAGGCTAACATATGACTTTTTTTCCATTTCGGACTCCAAAAAAAAATATGCTCAAACATGACTTTTTGGGTGGAAAACAGGCCGAGAAACATGCTGGTGCAGACAGTTTGGTCATATTTTGCTTCAAAATGGACTTATAAGCTTTTTTCTGTCAGCTCAGGATCTGAAAAAACACTAAGGCTAACCTATGACTTTTTTTCCATTTCGGACTCCAAAAAAAATATGCTCAAACATGACTTTTTGGGTGTAAAACAGGCCGAGAAACATGCTGGTGCAGACAGTTTGGTCATATTTTGCTTCAAAATGGACTTATAAGCTTTGTTCTGTCAGCTCAGCATTCAAAAAACACTAAGGCTAACCTATGACTTTTTTTCCATTTCGGACTCCAAAAAAAAATATGCTCAAACATGACTTTTTGGGTGTAAAACAGGCCGAGAAACATGCTGGTGCAGACAGTTTGGTCATATTTTGCTTCAAAATGGACTTATAAGCTTTTTTCTGTCAGCTCAGGATCTGAAAAAACACTAAGGCTAACCTATGACTTTTTTTCCATTTCAGGACTCCAAAAAAAAATATGCTCAAACATGACTTTTTGGGTGTAAAACAGGCCGAGAAACATGCTGGTGCAGACGGTTTGGTCATATTTTGCTTCAAAATGGACTTATAAGCATTTTTCTGTCAGCTCACGATCTGAAAAAACACTAAGGCTAACCTATGACTTTTTTTCCATTTCGGACTCTAAAAAAAATAGGCTCAAACATGACTTTTCAGGTGTAAAACAGGCCGAGAAACATGCTGGTGCAGACAGTTTGGTCATATTTTGCTTCAAAATGGACTTATAAGCTTTGTTCTGTCAGCTCAGCATTCCAAAAAACACTAAGGCTAACCTATGACTTTTTTTCCATTTCGGACTCCAAAAAAAAATATGCTCAAACATGACTTTTTGGGTGTAAAACAGGCCGAGAAACATGCTGGTGCAGACGGTTTGGTCATATTTTGCTTCAAAATGGACTTATAAGCTTTTTGTCTCAGCTCAGGATCTGAAAAAACACTAAGGCTAACCTATGACTTTTTTTCCATTTCGGACTCCAAAAAAAAAATATGCTCAAACATGACTTTTTGGGTGTAAAACAGGCCAAGAAACATGCTGGTGCAGACGGTTTGGTCATATTTTGCTTCAAAATGGACTTATAAGCTTTTTTCTGTCAGCTCAGCATTCCAAAAAACACTAAGGCTAACCTATGACTTTTTTTCCATTTCGGACTCCAAAAAAAAATATGCTCAAACATGACTTTTTGGGTGTAAAACAGGCCGAGAAACATGCTGGTGCAGACGGTTTGGTCATATTTTGCTTCAAAATGGACTTATAAGCCTTTTTGTCTCAGCTCAGCATCTGAAAAAACACTAAGGCTAACCTATGACTTTTTTTCCATTTCGGACTCCAAAAAAAAATATGCTCAAACATGACTTTTTGGGTGTAAAACAGGCCGAGAAACATGCTGGTGCAGACAGTTTGGTCATATTTTGCTTCAAAATGGACTTATAAGCTTTGTTCTGTCAGCTCAGCATTCCAAAAAACACTAAGGCTAACCTATGACTTTTTTTCCATTTCGGACTCCAAAAAAAAATATGCTCAAACATGACTTTTTGGGTGTAAAACAGGCCGAGAAACATGCTGGTGCAGACAGTTTGGTCATATTTTGCTTCAAAATGGACTTATAAGCTTTTTTCTGTCAGCTCAGCATTCCAAAAAACACTAAGGCTAACCTATGACTTTTTTTCCATTTCGGACTCCAAAAAAAAATATGCTCAAACATGACTTTTTGGGTGTAAAACAGGCCGAGAAACATGCTGGTGCAGACAGTTTGGTCATATTTTGCTTCAAAATGGACTTATAAGCCTTTTTGTCTCAGCTCAGGATCTGAAAAAACACTAAGGCTAACCTATGACTTTTTTTCCATTTCAGACTCCAAAAAAAAATATGCTCAAACATGACTTTTTGGGTGTAAAACAGGCCGAGAAACATGCTGGTGCAGACAGTTTGGTCATATTTTGCTTCAAAATGGACTTATAAGCTTTGTTCTGTCAGCTCAGCATTCCAAAAAACACTAAGGCTAACCTATGACTTTTTTTCCATTTCGGACTCCAAAAAAAAATATGCTCAAACATGACTTTTTGGGTGTAAAACAGGCCGAGAAACATGCTGGTGCAGACAGTTTGGTCATATTTTGCTTCAAAATGGACTTATAAGCTTTTTTCTGTCAGCTCAGGCATTCCTAAAAAACACTAAGGCTAACCTATGACTTTTTTTCCATTTCGGACTCCAAAAAAATATGCCCAAACATGACTTTTTGGGTGTAAAACAGGCCGAGAAACATGCTGGTGCAGACAGTTTGGTCATATTTTGCTTCAAAATGGACTTATAAGCTTTTTTCTGTCAGCTCAGGATCTGAAAAAACACTAAGGCTAACCTATGACTTTTTTTCCATTTCGGACTCCAAAAAAAAATATGCTCAAACATGACTTTTTGGGTGTAAAACAGGCCGAGAAACATGCTGGTGCAGACAGTTTGGTCATATTTTGCTTCAAAATGGACTTATAAGCTTTTTACTGACAGCTCAGGATCTGAAAAAACACTAAGGCTAACATATGACTTTTTTTCCATTTCAGACTCCAAAAAAATATGCCCAAACATGACTTTTTGGGTGTAAAACAGGCCGAGAAACATGTTGGTGCAGACAGTTTGGTCATATCTTGCTTCAAAATGGACTTATAAGTTCTTTTCTCAGCTCAGGATCTGAAAAAACACTAAGGCTAACCTATGACTTTTTTTCCATTTCTGACACCAAAAAAAAATTTGCTCAAAGTCGACTTTTTGGGTGGAAAACAGGCTGAGAAACATGCTGTTTCAGACAGGTTGGTCATATTTTGCTTCAAAATGGACTTATAAGCTTTTTTCTGTCAGCTCAGCATTCCAACAAACACTAATGCTAACCTATGACTTTTTTGCCATTTCGGACTCCAAAAAAAATATGCTCAAACAGGACTTTTTGGGTGGAAAACAGGCCGAGAAACATGCTGGTGAAGACGGTTTGGTCATATTTTGCTTCAAAATGGACTTATAAGCCTTTTTCTCTCAGCTCAGGATCTGAAAAAACACTAAGGCTAACCTATGACTTTTTTTCCATTTCGGACTCCAAAAAAAAATATGCTCAAACATGACTTTTTGGGTGTAAAACAGGCCGAGAAACATGCTGGTGCAGACAATTTGGTCATATTTTGCTTCAAAATTGACTTATAAGCCTTTTTGTCTCAGCTCAGGATCTGAAAAACACTAAGGCTAACATATGACTTTTTTTCCATTTCGGACTCCAAAAAAAATATGCTCAAACATGACTTTTTGGGTGTAAAACAGGCCGAGAAACATGCTGGTGCAGACGGTTTGGTCATATCTTGCTTCAAAATTGACTTATAAGCCTTTTTGTCTATGCTCAGGATCTGAAAAAACACTAAGGCTAACCTATGACTTTTTTTCCATTTCGGACTCCAAAAAAAAATAGGCTCAAACATGACTTTTTGGTTGGAAAACAGGCCGAGAAACATGCTGGTGCAGACAGTTTGGTCATATTTTGCTTCAAAATGGACTTATAAGCTTTTTTCTGTCAGCTCAGCATTCCAAAAAACACTAAGGCTAACCTATGACTTTTTTTCCATTTCAGACTCCAAAAAAAATATGCTCAAACATGACTTTTTGGGTGTAAAACAGGCCGAGAAACATGCTGGTGCAGACAGTTGGGTCATATCTTGCTTCACAATGGACATATAAGCCATTTTGTCTCAGCTCAGGATCTGAAAAAACACTAAGGCTAACCTATGACTTTTTTTCCATTTCGGACTCGAAAAAAATATGCTCAAACATGACTTTTCAGGTGTAAAACAGGCCGAGAAACATGCTGGTGCAGACAGTTTGGTCATATTTTGTTTCAAAATGGACTTATAAGCTTTGTTCTGTCAGCTCAGCATTCCAAAAAACACTAAGGCTAACCTATGACTTTTTTTCCATTTCGGACTCCAAAAAAAAATATGCTCAAACATGACTTTTTGGGTGTAAAACAGGCCGAGAAACATGCTGGTGCAGACGGTTTGGTCATATTTTGCTTCAAAATGGACTTATAAGCTTTTTTCTGTCAGCTCAGGATCTGAAAAAACACTAAGGCTAACCTATGACTTTTTTTCCATTTCAGACTCCAAAAAAAATATGCTCAAACATGACTTTTTGGGTGTAAAACAGGCCGAGAAACATGCTGGTGCAGACAGTTTGGTCATATTTTGCTTCAAAATGGACTTATAAGCTTTTTTCTGTCAGCTCAGGATCTGAAAAAACACTAAGGCTAACCTATGACTTTTTTTCCATTTCGGACTCCAAAAAAATATATGCTCAAACATGACTTTTTGGGTGTAAAACAGGCCGAGAAACATGCTGGTGCAGACAGTTTGGTCATATTTTGCTTCAAAATGACTTATAAGCTTTTTCTGTCAGCTCAGCATTCCAAAAAACACTAAGGCTAACCTATGACTTTTTTTCCATTTCGGACTCCAAAAAAAAATATGCTCAAACATGACTTTTTGGGTGTAAAACAGGCCGAGAAACATGCTGGTGCAGACAGTTTGGTCATATTTTGCTTCAAAATGGACTTATAAGCTTTTTTCTGTCAGCTCAGGATCTGAAAAACACTAAGGCTAACCTATGACTTTTTTTCCATTTCGGACTCCAAAAAAAAATATGCTCAAACATGACTTTTTGGGTGTAAAACAGGCCGAGAAACATGCTGGTGCAGACAGTTTGGTCATATTTTGCTTCAAAATGGACTTATAAGCCTTTTTGTCTCAGCTCAGGATCTGAAAAAACACTAAGGCTAACCTATGACTTTTTTTCCATTATGGACTCCAAAAAAAAATATGCTCAAACATGACTTTTTGGGTGTAAAACAGGCTGAGAAACATGCTGGTGCAGACGGTTTGGTCATATTTTGCTTCAAAATGGACTTATAAGCTTTTTTCTGTCAGCTCAGCATTCCGAGAAATACTAAGGCTAACCTATGACTTTTTTTCCATTTCGGACTCCAAGAAAGATATGCTCAAACATGACTTTTTGGGTGTAAAACAGGCCGAGAAACATGCTGGTGCAGACAGTTTGGTCATATTTTGTTTCAAAATGGACTTATAAGCTTTTTTCTGTCAGCTCAGCATTCCAAAAAACACTAAGGCTAACCTATGACTTTTTTTCCATTTCGGACTCCAAAAAAAAATATGCTCAAACATGACTTTTTGGGTGTAAAACAGGCCGAGAAACATGCTGGTGAAGAAAGTTTGGTCATATTTTGCTTCAAAATGGACTTATAAGCTTTTTTCTGTCAGCTCAGGATCTGAAAAAACACTAAGGCTAACCTATGACTTTTTTTCCATTTCGGACTCCAAAAAAAATATGCTCAAACATGACTTTTTGGGTGTAAAACAGGCCGAGAAACATGCTGGTGCAGACAGTTTGGTCATATTTTGCTTCAAAATGGACTTATAAGCTTTTTTCTGTCAGCTCAGCATTCCAAAAAACACTAAGGCTAACCTATGACTTTTTTTCCATTTCGGACTCCAAAAAAAAAATATGCTCAAACATGACTTTTTGGGTGTAAAACAGGCCGAGAAACATGCTGGTGCAGACAGTTTGGTCATATTTTGCTTCAAAATGGACTTATAAGCTTTTTACTGACAGCTCAGGATCTGAAAAAACACTAAGGCTAACATATGACTTTTTTTCCATTTCAGACTCCAAAAAAAATATGCCCATCATGACTTTTTGGGTGTAAAACAGGCCGAGAAACATGCTGGTGCAGACAGTTTGGTCATATCTTGCTTCAAAATGGACTTATAAGTTTTTTTCTCAGCTCAGGATCTGAAAAAACACTAAGGCTAACCTATGACTTTTTTTCCATTTCTGACACCAAAAAAAATTTGCTCAAAGTCGACTTTTTGGGTGGAAAACAGGCTGAGAAACATGCTGTTTCAGACAGGTTGGTCATATTTTGCTTCAAAATGGACTTATAAGCTTTTTTCTGTCAGCTCAGCATTCCAACAAACACTAATGCTAACCTATGACTTTTTTGCCATTTCGGACTCCAAAAAAAATATGCTCAAACATGACTTTTTGGGTGGAAAACAGGCCGAGAAACATGCTGGTGAAGACGGTTTGGTCATATTTTGCTTCAAAATGGACTTATAAGCCTTTTTCTCTCAGCTCAGGATCTGAAAAAACACTAAGGCTAACCTATGACTTTTTTTCCATTTCGGACTCCAAAAAAAAATATGCTCAAACATGACTTTTTGGGTGTAAAACAGGCCGAGAAACATGCTGGTGCAGACAATTTGGTCATATTTTGCTTCAAAATTGACTTATAAGCCTTTTTGTCTCAGCTCAGGATCTGAGAAAACACTAAGGCTAACATATGACTTTTTTTCCATTTCAGACTCCAAAAAAAAATATGCTCAAACATGACTTTTTGGGTGTAAAAACGGCCGAGAAACATGCTGGTGCAGACGGTTTGGTCATATCTTGCTTCAAAATTGACTTATAAGCCTTTTTGTCTATGCTCAGGATCTGAAAAAACACTAAGGCTAACATATGACTTTTTTTCCATGTCGGACTCCAAAAAAAAATAGGCTCAAACATGACTTTTTGGTTGGAAAACAGGCCGAGAAACATGCTGGTGCAGACAGTTTGGTCATATTTTGCTTCAAAATGGACTTATAAGCTTTTTTCTGTCAGCTCAGCATTCCAAAAAACACTAAGGCTAACCTATGACTTTTTTTCCATTTCAGACTCCAAAAAAAATATGCTCAAACATGACTTTTTGGGTGTAAAACAGGCCGAGAAACATGCTGGTGCAGACGGTTCGGTCATATTTTGCTTCACAATGGACTTATAAGCCTTTTTGTCTCAGCTCAGGATCTGAAAAAACACTAAGGCTAACCTATGACTTTTTTTCCATTTCGGACTCCAAAAAAAATATGCTCAAACATGACTTTTCAGGTGTAAAACAGGCCGAGAAACATGCTGGTGCAGACAGTTTGGTCATATTTTGCTTCAAAATGGACTTATAAGCTTTGTTCTGTCAGCTCAGCATCCAAAAAACACTAAGGCTAACCTATGACTTTTTTTCCATTTCGGACTCCAAAAAAAATATGCTCAAACATGACTTTTTGGGTGTAAAACAGGCCGAGAAACATGCTGGTGCAGACGGTTTGGTCATATTTTGCTTCAAAATGGACTTATAAGCCTTTTTGTCTCAGCTCAGGATCTGAAAAAACACTAAGGCTAACCTATGACTTTTTTTCCATTTCAGACTCCAAAAAAAAATATGCTCAAACATGACTTTTTGGGTGTAAAACAGGCCGAGAAACATGCTGGTGCAGACAGTTTGGTCATATTTTGCTTAAAAATGGACTTATAAGCTTTTTTCTGTCAGCTCATGATCTGAAAAAACACTAAGGCTAACCTATGACTTTTTTCCATTTCGGACTCCAAAAAAATATATGCCCAAACATGACATTTGGGTGGAAAACAGGCCGAGAAACATGCTGGTGCAGACAGTTTGGTCATATTTTGCTTCAAAATGGACT